>JASGCC010000269.1:132354-154775 GCA_030067915.1 Hydractinia echinata
TTCTTTCATGGTTTTGAAACTTAAACAAATTTATCTTGCTCTTCCCAAAAGACATTTCCAGGGCTTCCAAAAAACTAAATGGGCTTTTAGAGCCGAAATGTCGGAACAAGTGTTGTTCTTCGTCACTGGACAAAGAAACTATTTAATGCATTTTTTTTTGTTTTCTTATATTCGAAAGTATGTTGGCATTATAAGCAAGGCAAAAAACATAGGGCCTCGTCTAGCTAGTGCAATGTTTTGAACTTATAAAAACGGTCATATTCAAAATTAGAACCCGTTCTTTTTTATTTTTGAACGCGCTTTTTTTTCAAAAAACAAAACAGTTTTTACCGTGGGCAGATATGGATCCAGGGGAAATATAGGTATTTAGAAATAAATTCTTGTTTTTATGTGTTATTTTCTTGATTTCATAAAGTTTCAAATGCAAAATAACGTTAGTCGAAAAAAAATTTTTTTCCCACATTTTTGAGGTTTACTTCCCCCTTTAAACCCACTTTTAAAACCACTGCCATAAAAGTGAATTTACTAAAAATTTAAAAATTGCACGTGCAAATCTCCCACATATAGGATTTCATGTGTGTTGTTTTTTTCATTGGGGAATCCTGGGTACAATGTTGCACATGTATTACAAAGTGATAGTCTTACTCAGTTTTCTGATTTCACTGGTGGGGGAACTGTCAAAGAATTGAGGCCCTGGACGCCTCTTCAAATTTTTGATTCTTTAAATAGATCTTAAGTTAGGGAGGAGATGTTTCCAAGGGTTACAATTCTTGACGGGGGCGCCATTCAACTGCTTCCTCTGCTATCGTAATAACTGCCAGTTTAAAATTGGTGCCAGGAGTAATTTCATGCAAAAGATATGTTTTTTATTCTTACTCTTTCCTTTCATTTCTATGATCGGCTTTACTTTCATCAGAAAACTTCAAAGTTTCGAATTTATTATTTGTTACTTTTTCTGTTTAAAAAAAGGGTAAAATGAGTACAGTTACCCTGTAGTTGGTGTGTGGGAAAACCCAGTTTAAAAACAACGGAACATGCCATTTTATTGCCAATTTCTTGTTGATGTAGTGTTCCCCACTGTTAATTGCAATGGAATCTAATACTTCTGGATACCTAATTTCATTAAAACAAAGGGCCCGCAATGATCCTTTGTCTAATACCTAAGTTTATGTCAAAATTCATTACACAGGCCCTTTTTTTATTCCCTCAAGATAATATAAGTATCGTAAAAAATATGGACATGCTCTCACTTCAAAAACTAATTTACAAAAACCTCTGTTTCAAAAACCGGTGGAACAAGTGGACGCAAAATGCCCTTTTCTCGAAAACGGAGGAAAAACAAGGATCCTGGTCCTGGAGGTTTGAGATTGAAAGAGGTTGCTAGAGCCTGGGATTGCGAGGGATGATGGATTTGAAAGGGAAAGCAATGAGGCCCTACGCATGTACTGACTAAAAAAAAAAGTTCCATCTATTGCATACCAAACCAACGTTGCTGGATCACTAGCCATTTGCAAAAGCGATAGGAGGGTTGGTCAAAATTGCGGTGTTGTAGGACAGCAAAAAAACCATATTGATCTGGCAAACTAAGTTAAAAAGTCTGGTATGTAATCATTTCCGCAAAGGATGCAGAAAAAAAGACAAACACCATCCTTAGGGTAATTGCCTCAATGCTAAGGACCAGGACTTAATCCTCCATGTGTGACTTATTTCTGTGGTATTTTATAAAGGAGAACAGACACTGGAGACTACTGCCACTTGTTCTACATTTCAAGTGTTACTCACCCAATCATAATCCATCGAAATAAGACGAGGCTAAGAGAGCATTTAAGCAGGGGAGGAAGTCGAAGCAGGTCAAAGTTAACTACATCACACTTCTCTTTAATTATTTCATGCCCTTTTTGGGCACAGGAGGGGTAGGCGGGAATAAAAAAAAAAAATAATGTGCGCAAAGGCCAATCAACATGTCATTTATAGCAACCACAGGAGAGAAAATGGTGGCCGAAGTTGATGTGTCAAGTAAAAAGTTGAGGGCTTCATGTTGGTTTCTTGTGGAGCCGGAATACAACCAGAGAGTTTCCTAATTGAGCCTTAATTTTTGTCTCTTAAGGAATTTCACTGGATGCTTTTAAATCCAACTGCATCAAAATATTAAGGTTAACAAGGACTTAGGCCTTACTTCTTCTCGTAGCCAAAGTTTAAGTTTCTTAAAAACAAACGTTTTTTAAAACTTCTTTTAGTTGTACGCGGTGTCGAGGGAATTTTTCTCCCTCCTGGGAGGTCAACGTTATTGCAACATGCTCCAAATCCAAAAAACCAGGTGTTCCACCATTGGAGTTATTTCAAAGTTTCCATTCCTAGATGATGTTTGGCGGCTGGCAGAAAAAAAGGCTGTTGGACAGAAAAAATCAGGCTATTATTGCAATGCCATTTCCTTAATGTGTGTGGCTGAAGCTGAAGCTTTAGCCAATATAAATTTGTTGATCTACACTTAACAGCAATTTTGCAAGGAATTAGGCTGCAAGGATGAGTTTTTTTTTCTTCCCCAAGCTTTAGCCACTGTTCCCACTGTGTTTGTTTTGTCCAATCTTGTGTGGAAAACAGAAGTCGTGGCAGAACCTGTCGCTGTTTAATTAGCTGCAGTTTATAGTAAAATACAAAATAAAGGCCTTACACGTAAATCACGTGGTTCCACGTGTCTGCGCAGGTTACCATTGGTCTAATCCTTCCACTCTCAATGGACTACGACGTCCCAAGTCGTTTTCCATTGCGCCATGGCTTTATAACACCGTCAACTACGTGTACAGGCCTCTAAAGGCTGTAATATGGCCTTTTGCCGCCTAATAAAGGCCTTACACGTAAATCACGTGGTTCCACCTGCCTGCGCAGGTTACCATCGGTCTAGTCCTTCCACTCTCAATGGACTACGACGTCCCAAGTCGTTTCCATTGCGCCATGGCTTTATAACACCGTCAACTACGTGTACAGGCCTCTAAAGGCTGTAATATGGCCTTTTGCCACCTAATAAAGGCCTTACACGTAAATCACGTTGTTCCACCTGTCTGCGCAGGTTACCATTGGTCTATCCTTCCACTCTCAATGGACTACGACGTCCCAAGTTTTTCCATTGCGCCATGGCTTATAACACCGTCAACTACGTGTACAGGCTCTAAAGGCTGTAATATGGCCTTTTGCCACCTAATAAAGGCCTTACACGTAAATCACGTGGTTCCACGTCTGCGCAGGTTACCATTGGTCTAATCCTTCCACTCTCAATGGACTACGACGTCCCAAGTCGTTTCCATTGCGCCATGGCTTTATAACACCGTCAACTACGTGTACAGGCCTCTAAAGGCTGTAATATGGCCTTTTGCCGCCTAATAAAGGCCTTACACGTAAATCACGTGGTTCCACCTGCCTGCGCAGGTTACCATCGGTCTAGTCCTTCCACTCTCAATGGACTACGACGTCCCAAGTCGTTTTCCATTGCGCCATGGCTTTATAACACCGTCAACTACGTGTACAGGCCTCTAAAGGCTGTAATATGGCCTTTTGCCGCCTAATAAAGGCCTTACACGTAAATCACGTGGTTCCACGTGCCTGCGCAGGTTACCATTGGTCTAATCCTTCCACTCTCAATGGACTACGACGTCCCAAGTCGTTTTCCATTGCGCCATGGCTTTATAACACCGTCAACTACGTGTACAGGCCTCTAAAGGCTGTAATATGGCCTTTTGCCGCCTAATAAAGGCCTTACACGTAAATCACGTGGTTCCACGTGCCTGCGCAGGTTACCATTGGTCTAATCCTTCCACTCTCAATGGACTACGACGTCCCAAGTCGTTTTCCATTGCGCCATGGCTTTATAACACCGTCAACTACGTGTACAGGCCTCTAAAGGCTGTAATATGGCCTTTTGCCACCTAATAAAGGCCTTACACGTAAATCACGTGGTTCCACGTGTCTGCGCAGGTTACCATTGGTCTAATCCTTCCACTCTCAATGGACTACGACGTCCCAAGTCGTTTTCCATTGCGCCATGGCTTTATAACACCGTCAACTACGTGTACAGGCCTCTAAAGGCTGTAATATGGCCTTTTGCCACCTAATAAAGGCCTTACACGTAAATCACGTGGTTCCACGTGTCTGCGCAGGTTACCATTGGTCTAATCCTTCCACTCTCAATGGACTACGACGTCCCAAGTCGTTTTCCATTGCGCCATGGCTTTATAACACCGTCAACTACGTGTACAGGCCTCTAAAGGCTGTAATATGGCCTTTTGCCACCTAATAAAGGCCTTACACGTAAATCACGTGGTTCCACGTGCCTGCGCAGGTTACCATTGGTCTAATCCTTCCACTCTCAATGGACTACGACGTCCCAAGTCGTTTTCCATTGCGCCATGGCTTTATAACACCGTCAACTACGTGTACAGGCCTCTAAAGGCTGTAATATGGCCTTTTGCCGCCTAATAAAGGCCTTACACGTAAATCACGTGGTTCCACGTGTCTGCGCAGGTTACCATGGTCTAGTCCTTCCACTCTCAATGGACTACGACGTCCCAAGTCGTTTTCCATTGCGCCATGGCTTTATAACACCGTCAACTACGTGTACAGGCCTCTAAAGGCTGTAATATGGCCTTTTGCGCCTAATAAAGGCCTTACACGTAAATCACGTGGTTCCACGTGCCTGCGCAGGTTACCATTGGTCTAATCCTTCCACTCTCAATGGACTACAACGTCCCAAGTCGTTTTCCATTGCGCCATGGCTTTATAACACCGTCAACTACGTGTACAGGCCTCTAAAGGCTGTAATATGGCCTTTTGCCACCTAATAAAGGCCTTACACGTAAATCACGTGGTTTCACGTGTCTGCGCAGGTTACCATTGGTCTAATCCTTCCACTCTCAATGGACTACGACGTCCCAAGTCGTTTTCCATTGCGCCATGGTTTTATAACACCGTCAACTACGTGTACAGGCCTCTAAAGGCTGTAATATGGCCTTTTGCCGCCTAATAAAGGCCTTACACGTAAATCACGTGGTTCCACCTGCCTGCGCAGGTTACCATCGGTCTAGTCCTTCCACTCTCAATGGACTACGACGTCCCAAGTCGTTTTCCATTGCGCCATGGCTTTATAACACCGTCAACTACGTTTACAGGCCTCTAAGGGCTGTAATATGGCCTTTTGCCACCTAATAAAGGTCTTACACGTAAATCACGTGGTTCCACGTGTCTGCGCAGGTTACCATTGCTCTAATCTTTCCGCTCTCAATGGACTACGACGTCCCAAGTCGTTTTCCATTGCGCCATGGCTTTATAACACCGTCAACTACGTGTACAGGCCTCTAAAGGCTGTAATATGGCCTTTTGCCACCTAATACAGGCCTTACACGTAAATCACGTGGTTCCACGTGTCTGCGCAGGTTACCATTGGTCTAATCCTTCCACTCTCAATGGACTACGACGTCCCAAGTCGTTTTCCATTGTGCCATGGCTTTATAACACCGTCAACTACGTTTACAGGCCTCTAAAGGCTGTAATATGGCCTTTTGCCACCTAATAAAGGCCTTACACTTAAATCACGTGGTTCCACGTGTCTGCGCAGGTTACCATTGGTCTAATCCTTCCACTCTCAATGGACTACGACGTCCCAAGTCGTTTTCCATTGCGCCATGGCTTTATAACACCGTCAACTACGTGTACAGGCGTCTAAAGGCTGTAATATGGCCTTTTGCCACCTAATAAAGGCCTTACACGTAAATCACGTGGTTCCACGTGTCTGCGCAGGTTACCAATGGTCTAATCCTTCCACTCTCAATGGACTACGACGTCCCAAGTCCTTTTCCATTGCGCCATGGCTTTATAACACCATCAACTACGTTTACAGGCCTCTAAAGGCTGTAATATGGCCTTTTGCCACCTAATAAAGGCCTTACACGTAAATCACGTGGTTCCACGTGTCTGCGCAGGTTACCATTGGTCTAATCCTTCCACTCTCAATGGACTACGACGTCCCAAGTCGTTTTCCATTGCGCCATGGCTTTATAACACCGTCAACTACGTTTACAGGCCTCTAAAGTCTGTAATATGGCCTTTTGCCACCTAATAAAGGCCTTACACGTAAATCGCGTGGTTCCACGTGTCTGCGCAGGTTACCATTGGTCTAATCCTTCTTCTCTCAATGGAGTACGACGTCCCAAGTCGTTTTCCATTGCGCCATGGCCTTATAACACCGTCAACTACGTGTACAGGCCTCTAAAGGCTGTAATATGGCCTTTTGCCACCTACTAAAGGCCTTACACGTAAATCCCGTGGTTCCACGTGTCTGCGCAGGTTACCATTGGTCTAATCCTTCCACTCTCAATGGACTACGACGTCCCAAGTCGCTTTCCATTGCCCCATGGCTTTATAACACCGTCAACTACGTGTACAGGCCTCTAAAGGCTGTAATATGGCCTTTTGCCGCCTAATAAAGGCCTTACACGTAAATCACGTGGTTCCACCTGCCTGCGCAGGTTACCATCGGTCTAGTCCTTCCACTCTTAATAGACTACGACGTCCCAAGTCGTTTTTCATTGCGCCATGGCTTTATAACACCGTCAACTACGTTTACAGGCCTCTAAGGGCTGTAATATGGCCTTTTGCCACCTAATAAAGGGCTTACACGTAAATCACGTGGTTCCACGTGTCTGCGCAGGTTACCATTGGTCTAATCCTTCCACTCTCAATGGACTACGACGTCCCAAGTCGTTTTCCATTGCGCCATGGCTTTATAATACCGTCAGCTACGTGTACAGGCCTCTAAAGGCTGTAATATGGCCTTTTGCCACCTAATAAAGGCCTTACACGTAAATCACGTGGTTCCACGTGTCTGCGCAGTTTACCATTGGTCTAATCCTTCCACTCTCAATGGACTACGACGTCCCAAGTCGTTTTCCATTGCGCCATGGCTTTATAACACCGTCAACTACGTTTACAGGCCTCTAAAGGCTGTAATATGGCCTTTTGCCACCTAATAAAGGCCTTACACGTAAATCACGTGGTTCCACGTGTCTCCGCAGGTTACCATTGGTCTAATCCTTCCACTCTCAATAGACTACGACGTCCCAAGTCGTTTTCCATTGCGCCATGGCTTTATAACACCGTCAACTACGTGTACAGGCGTCTAAAGGCTGTAATATGGCCTTTTGCCACCTAATAAAGGCCTTACACGTAAATCACGTGGTTCCACGTGTCTGCGCAGGTTACCATTGGTCTAATCCTTCCACTCTCAATGGACTACGACGTCCCAAGTCCTTTTCCATTGCGCCATGGCTTTATAACACCATCAACTACGTTTACAGGCCTCTAAAGGCTGTAACATGGCCTTTTGCCACCTAATAAAGGCCTTACACGTAAATCACGTGGTTCCACGTGTCTGCGCAGGTTACCATTGGTCTAATCCTTCCACTCTCAATGGACTACGACGTCCCAAGTCGTTTTCCATTGCGCCATGGCCTTATAACACCGTCAACTACGTGTACAGGCCTCTAAAGGCTGTAATATGGCCTTTTGCCGCCTAATAAAGGCCTTACACGTAAATCACGTGGTTCCACCTGCCTGCGCAGGTTACCATCGGTCTAGTCCTTCCACTCTCAATGGACTACGACGTCCCAAGTCGTTTTCCATTGCGCCATGGCTTTATAACACCGTCAACTACGTTTACAGGCCTCTAAAGGCTGTAATATGGCCTTTTGCCACCTAATAAAGGCCTTACACGTAAATCACGTGGTTCCACGTGTCTGCGCAGGTTACCATTGGTCTAATCCTTCCACTCTCAATGGACTACGACGTCCCAAGTCGTTTTCCATTGCGCCATGGCCTTATAACACCGTCAACTACGTGTACAGGCCTCTAAAGGCTGTAATATGGCCTTTTGCCGCCTAATAAAGGCCTTACACGTAAATCACGTGGTTCCACCTGCCTGCGCAGGTTACCATCGGTCTAGTCCTTCCACTCTCAATGGACTACGACGTCCCAAGTCGTTTTCCATTGCGCCATGGCCTTATAACACCGTCAACTACGTGTACAGGCCTCTAAAGGCTGTAATATGGCCTTTTGCCGCCTAATAAAGGCCTTACACGTAAATCACGTGGTTCAACCTGCCTGCGCAGGTTACCATCGGTCTAGTCCTTCCACTCTCAATGGACTACGACGTCCCAAGTCGTTTTCCATTGCGCCATGGCTTTATAACACCGTCAACTACGTGTACAGGCCTCTAAAGGCTGTAATATGGCCTTTTGCCACCTAATAAAGGCCTTACACGTAAATCACGTGGTTCCACGTGTCTGCGCAGGTTACCATTGGTCTAATCCTTCCACTCTCAATGGACTACGACGTCCCAAGTCGTTTTCCATTGCGCCATGGCTTTATAACACCGTCAACTACGTGTACAGGCCTCTAAAGGCTGTAATATGGCCTGTTGCCGCCTAATAAAGGCCTTACACGTAAATCACGTGGTTCCACCTGCCTGCGCAGGTTACCATCGGTCTAGTCCTTCCACTCTCAATGGACTACGACGTCCCAAGTCGTTTTCCATTGCGCCATGGCTTTATAACACCGCGAACAACGAGTACAGGCCTCTAAAAACTGTAATATGGCCTTTTGCCACCTAATAAAGGCCTTACACGTAAATCAAGTGGTCCCACCTGCCTGCGCAGGTTACCATCGGTCTAGTCCTGCCACTCTCAATGGACTACGACGTCCCAAGTCGTTTTCCATTGCGCCATGGCTTTATAACACCGTCAACTACGTGTACAGGCCTCTAAAGGCTGTAATATGGCCTTTTGCCGCCTAATAAAGGCCTTACACGTAAATCACGTGGTTCCACCTGCCTGCGCAGGTTACCATCGGTCTAGTCCTTCCACTCTCAATGGACTACAACGTCCCATGTCGTTTTCCATTGCGCCATGGCCTTATAACACCGTCAACTACGAGTACAGGCCTCTAAAGGCTGTAATATGGCCTTTTGCCGCCTAATAAAGGCCTTACACGTAAATCACGTGGTTCCACCTGCCTGCGCAGGTTACCATCGGTCTAGTCCTTCCACTCTGCAATCTGTCATACAGCCCGGCCTGATAGTACGGCAAGTCTCTCGTCAGTTCGAATATCTTGCCAAGGGGTATACAAAATGTATTCCCATAGGCCGCGGTAATGGCCTTCTCCTCGTTGGTACCCCACGTGATCGCTAGCCTTTACCTGTAGAGCCCTGATGGTACCGTCGTTGGGATTAATACCCTCTAAAATAAGGTTATTCTCTCTCTCAAATTTGGGCATCCAGAAGTCTCTGTATACTGCGAGGGGTCCATAGTCGCTAATGTTTTGCACCTCGTTCCCATTCAAGGTGATACGTAGATCTCGCACCAAACTTTTGCCTATATTACTGACAAGGGTACGCTTCGTGTTCGTTCCTATAAGCTCCAGATCGAACAACAGTTTTATACTCCCGGGAAATATAACATCATTCTGCCCCAGGTTTGGCACATCAACATAGAGGTCCTCATTCTGGTTGATTGTAGAGGGTGTGTGACTTACCTTGACGCGCTGCCTTCTTCCTTTAATACCTAGTAGCGTTTTAACTTCTGCGTGGGGGTTAAGTTTATCTCCAAATGCACTAATTTATTAGTTAGAAGGATTTCTTAAAATAAATGCCAACGAACCCGGTATATGAACACGATTTCACGCCAGAGGAGGACCTTCCAGATCCTGAAGATCCTCCAGCAACGCCAAGGCCTCCAGCGCCAAGACCAGTGCCAACCCCAGGAGAACAACAGGGCGCTCAGGGAGGCACCACAATAAGGCAGAGGGGATAAATACTAAAATCAAAGGTAGACGATCTGTACGAACATCTTAGGAAGAGGCTGGGGCCGCCTAATGCGATACCCTACGATGAGTTTAGAATAGAAGGGAATCGTATTTTTTTCAATGATGTAGATATTACGGAGGCCATTACAAAAGAGAAGGGTGGGCTGCGGGCTTCTGGAGAGATAATAAAAAAATTAAAGGCAGAAACCGTGCGAGCCCTGGGTTTTACCGACTATACTACACCTAACAAAGGTAGTAAAGTAAGGGCCCAGACAATCCTGCAAAAGTTCGACCACCTTGATGAGAAGCTCGGGGAGAAGGGTGATGATATTGAAATGATGGAATTCGTCGGGAATGTTCTGGACGAGACGGAAAGCCTTATCGAAGATACTTCGTTTGGTGGTGATAAAGGTATCACCGAACGTGAAAGAAGGGGGCTTAACCTTGAGCTTCAAACTTTACAGGGTAACTTGAAAAACTTGAAAAGCAAGATGATCCTATACGATAGCGAGATTGGCAAGGCGGAGGCCAAGGTGTAAGAACTCGAGAAGCAGAAAGCCGGGGCAACCGAAGGACAACGAGCTAACCTCGAGAGGGATATCGCAAAGCTTGAGGAAGATATTGAAAATCTACACGATAAAAAAGAGGCCACGCGAGAAGCACACGGCCTATTATCGTCCAGCATCCATAGTCAGCTGAAAGCCATCAAGGAGACGCTGATGAAAATCGCCGGGGATGACACATCCCTACTTGAAAAGCTCAAGATCCTCTTCAGGGAGCAGGGTCTGACCATAGCTAGTATAGTATCAGCTGTTGGTCTACTGATTTCCACCATCGTACTCGCAGTTACAGGAGGAAGTGCCGCAACAGATGCAGGAGGAAGTGCCGCAGGAAAAGGGTTTGTAGAGAAGCAGCTGGAAAGATTGGGAAAATTTCTGAAATACTTGGCAGGTAAGGCAGGTGCTGCATTACCTGGTATTATTGGTACGGTTGTCTTGTTCTTTCTCAGGGTAGCAGCAAAGATTATCGAATATGCGGCCAAGCATCTGTATATGGCAATCGCCGCTGCCGTTGCCTTTGTTGTGGGCTATGTTGGAAAGTGGAAAAAAGTCTAATATGTTGATGAAACAAATTAGACCTATTTTTTAAGCCAGATGTAAGCGATGATGAGCCCTACGCCTGTCGTGATCAGTGCGGCCTTGGTATCCTCGTGCTGTTCATCCTGTGGGGGTTCCGTGATAGCGCAACCCTGCTCCGTATGCTTAGGGGGTGCTTTGATAGCTGCCGCATGTTTGATGGTATGCTCCATAGGCCTAGGTGGTGGTTTGATAGCTGCCGCATGTTTGATGGTATGCTCCGTAGGCTTCACAATAGGAGGCTTACTATTCACATCAACTTGGACCCCAACGCTTACGTTGGCAGGTGCGATCAGGATATTGTTGTTGTACCCCTCAATTTTACCTATACGCAGGTTCATATTAGAAGGCAACATGTACACACTAGGCATGACGGTAAAATTCACCGGTGTTCTTGCATATTGGAGCACTTTCAGAAATTGTGTTATGTCCTCCCCTACATTTTCTTCCCGTCGCACCATACTTTCAAATTTTTGCATCAATATTTGCCTGGCCGTATAGTTGCCCGCACCAGAACCGAGTAGGCATGCCTTGGCCCCCGCCTGCGATCCAAGCAACAACAAGTCCCCATCAACCTGGGGCCACCACGAACCATTGGTGAGTGATGACATTACCGCCTTAAACTTGTCCAGACCATTGGGATCTGCACCATATTCGCGACATACCTGCGCAAATCCAGATGTTGAATAGGGGTTTTTGTACTGAGCAAAGCCGTCGTCATAAGGCATGGGTACCTTCATTCTTGCTAGGATATGACGCCAGGTGAAATTTAAAGATTGCGTTGACAAGTGGTATGGAGCCCGTCATGTGCTTGGCTGAGATGCCTAATGCCATGGTTGCGCAGTGGGTTGCGAAATTGACTTGAATGTTCCAGTAATCCAAGGCTTGTCCCGTCCATCCAACTCTAACAGGATCATTCAGCAAATTTGTTGGAATTTTGATGGCATATTTGGTAAACTCGGGGAATACCACAGAAATATGTGATTCCGTAGACACGTATAGGTCCTGGTTTTCCAAGTTTGTTAGACCAAGTGGCCATTCTCCCCTGTTTGACTTGTACTTTGCCTTCGGGTTGTATGAGTAGATATTCATTCCTTTCTTCTAACAAAGGAATGAATCAACTCTACATTACCGACATTGAAAAGCCCACACTATTTGAGGATTACCTGGGACAGGACACGAGAATTGCCCTGAAATCGATAAGTATCCGGCCCATGTGGCTGAACATTTACAGCGACAACGACCTCACTATTCGTAAGACGGGGCCTGATCAGAGGGTTACTCGAATTGAAATCATGAACGGTCTGTATAGTTTCGAGGATTTGGCGGCTATTGTGAATAGTCAGGCAGAGGACAAGATTAAGCTGTTTGTCCTGAAAAATGGAACTCTGCAGGCTCCGTGTCAGTGACGGGTACACAGTGGTGATTAACAGACCATTGCAAGAGCTCTTGTGCCTACCTGCTCCGGCTGGTGGTAAGTACTACTCAAAGGGCGACTATGATTCGTTCTACAAGACTGACGTTTACATTCGGTTACGACTTGTTTGCCCTCAGTTGGATGAAAATGATGCCCTACTGAACGGTAAAAAGTCTAAAATTCTCTCTTTGCTTCCCACCAAAGAGTTAAACGCTTGGGGGACATGCTGACCTGGAGTTTTGATACGCCAATTTACCTTCCCTTGAAGGGTTCCACGGATCGCCTCGAGTTTATGTTGACGGGACGAATTTCACCACGACAAAAATGTTTCGTTCACTGGAATTACGATGCATTTGCTTATTGAATAATAAATGGATGTAACCAAGCTGTACCCAAATTTACCAAGTGCGCCTGAGGACGATACCATGCAGGATGAAAGTCAGGTCTACAGACTTAAAAAGATCGAGGAATTTGAACAGTATCTGAGAAGGGAAATCAAGGAGCGGGACGGGCTTGCAAAAAAGTTCAAGATGCATGGGACCTGGGTACGCTATTGTGATCATGGATTACTGAGCGTTAGTATTATAACGTCGGGCGTCGGAATTGGGGCGCTAGCCTCGGGCCTTGGGGCTCCACTATGTATCGCGATGGGGGGTATCACAATAGCCATAGGGATCGGACAAGCTGGCTTGAGGAACGCTTCAAAGAGGTTAGGTGTTAAATCGAAAAAACACGAAAGTATCAGGCTACTCGCGGAATCAAAGCTGAATTCCATCGTTGACCTTATCTCAAAAGCGGTAGAAAATAGGGTTATCAGCGACTACGAGTTCAGTCTCATTATGCAAGAAAAGCAAAAGTATATGTTGCTAAAGGAACAGATGAGGCAGCGCTTTAAACGTATTGTTGACTCCATTAATGAACGAGAGCGTGCCCAGCTAGTTGCGAAAGGTTGGGAGGAAGGCAGAAACGACGTCTTAAAAAAACTTCAAGAAGTGGGGTATGCAAGCAGTACCTAGAGTCCCCACCTGCTTACAAGCCTTAGTATGTTTTGTAACCCTTGGTTATAAAACACTTAATCATCACCCAGCAGCCATTCGACTTTAAAGTCCTTGTATCTACATTCCACAACTTGCACCTGTGGGTAGTAGTTTTTGCCCTGCATATACACGGAAGCTATGGCTAGGATGGCGCTGACTTGGCAGGGTTCATCATAGGGTACTCGCATACCATGAAATTTGGTTGTTATCGCGTCCTTGTAGTATTTTAGTTTCGCGTTGACGTAGCGATCTTTCTTGACCGGCTCCGTCGTCAATTTTTGAGATATCAACTCTTCGATCTTGTTCCAAATTTGACAATATTTTTCGATAAAATCAGGGTACTCTTCGAAATCAAGACTCATCGTCGGTACGGCGTCGGCATTATATCGGCTAACTCCATGCGGGGACCAGATTTTAGGCGTCTTTACCCTCAGGGCTACTACGAGGTCTCGCGTATGATACCCCACGATATACCGTTGATCATTGCTTTTGTTGGAAGGAATGGGGTCTGACACTGTCATATTGTCCACATTGATATCACTGATATTGGTAAAAGTACACGCAAAGTTGTAGAATTCTCGAGGTTTCACAATTTCATTCTCAAATTTCAGCATCTTTTATTGAATTTTAAACAAGGTCCGAGGATTGCCTACGACGTTTCTCGCACATACACAACTACCCCCGTTATATATTATATATTCCTGGTAGCAGTACCAGCACAGCATCCTAACCTTTACACGAGCCTCCGTCCGCAGCTACACCTGTCATACTCATCAAGCATACGTTCGCAATCATTGCAGTATTGTTCCATTTATCTTATGGCCCCGGGGAGCTATAAGATAACCTGAGGATATACTAGCTATTCTAGGGCATCAATACGATCCTCTAAATCCTTAATTGATCGTTCATTCTCCATCTCCCTTGACGATTCTTGTACTAGGGCCAGCGCCATCAGTGGTAGAGAGAGACCAATGCCGGTTATAAAGATCATGACTACCGCGGTTCCAAATACTTCAAATTTTGATTGGGTGCTGCACATTTATATTATAGTATTTTTTTTATCTTACAACAGGGTTGTAGGATAACCTTAGCTTCAAACCAATGCCAGGAATTCTTTTTGCGTCAAGTCACCCCCAAATCTTCCGAGGAGTCTCCAGTCCGGGGCAGGCCTTCCTTTATAGCGCCTTTTCAACAGCCACAGCGACATTTCGTACGCACTATCATACACCTTTCGCTCCTCCACGTAAGCCAAGCAGCACGCATTTCCACAAAAGTAGCCCTCGTACACGTACTCACCACCATCGCCCATATGAGCAGCTAGATTTTCTTTGACATGAAAAAAGCCAGATTTCGTCGTATGTTTTGTAATCACTTGTGGAGGGTTGTATCTCATAGGGCACCTGACGCCTATTTTGTCGCACAGTTCTACAGAGCACCAGTAAGAGTACCATTTTATTATATACATTCCAACAAGGTCCGAAGATTGCCAAGCAAGTTGGGAATTTCCCCTATTCAAACTATTGGTCACATTACTGCGCATGCGTTGATTTTTATTGATTTGTGGTGGAATTGATCTTGATATGCGCTTGTCGTCATCGTTATGCCGCAAATGAGTAAAAACATGTCTAGCGCAAGTCGTCGTCGTCGCGCTAGAAGGAACATTTATCTATCTCTAGGATCATTTACTCTTTTGTGCAGCATCTCGTTCCCTTGATGATTTTACGGTCATTACATCTGCACGTAATAATTTCTTATTAGAATTAAGAGATTTTAATGATACTAGTCGTTAGCCCGTGGAAAAATCCACGGGTTCGCCCGTCGCAGCTAAGCTACATTTTGCGTGACAGACAGACAGACAGACGGACAGACGTATACGGGCATTATAATATAGATATAGAGACAAACCTGTTCTTAACAAAAACATATGATCTCCTTTGTACCTTTTTGATAAGTTTCAATCTCTGGGAATACTGCGTATGCGGATTCTGATAATTGAATCTTTTCGTGATTTCACCATATTTGGTCAAAACAACTTATTTATTGTATTACTTGATTGTAACGTTTTATATAAAATTTGTTAAAAAATTGATACGGCTGTACATTGAAAATGGTAGAAGTTCTACCGAAAGCTCTGAGAAAAAAAAGAATGTGACGATGAATCCTGTGGGGTTTTTTTTATTTAAAATTTTTACGTTCTACTTTACTTGATTTATAACCCCACACTTTAATTTTTTTTGTCCAGGGTAACCCTGTTGGGAAGTCAGCCGTTAAAATTATTTCAACAAATCAAATTGTTTCGTTTTTATCACGGACGTTAACAAAGTAAACCCGTGGTCTTCTTTCTGGCAAAACGAATATACTTTTTTCCGCGACTTCAAAGAAAATTTCGGCGACCTTAAGAATAAATGAACACATCCACAACTTTGCCTGTTACAGACGGACGGAAGTAGCCTATTAATATAAGGTGATAGATATTTAAGACTATAAAGACATTTCTACTTGTACATTTTTTAGCAAAATGTTAAAATGACGAGGCATAATGCGAAGTTCTTCCTATGTAGTCTATTTTCCATGACACACTTCCGTTATGACTATTCCAATAAATCTTTTAATGCTTTCAGACATTGATACTGCATTATCTGTATGCCGGAGATTTCTTATTGAAGCTATTGGCAAAAAATCTAACTAACAAGGGAGAACGCATTATAAAGAAGTTCACATCTGAATAGTCATCTGAATAGTCACACGCGAATATGAAACATGAGCATAAATAATGAAACAAAGAAACTTTTAGACAAAAAGGAAAACCTTATTTACAGTTAACTTGGAGTAGTTAAGGCGTACTGCCTAGATGCATAATTTTTCTCAAACATAAAATTAACTGAAATTTGGAAATAATCATCTGTTCTCAAGTTATAGTTCATCTATAAAAATGAAACAGATTTTAAGTAAATGTTTTGAAACCAGAGTTTTGAAATGAAATTTGTAAATAATGATCTGTTCTAACATTTTAGTCCATTATAGAAAAATGTAATGGTACTTTTTTAAGAAACACTTATTCATAAGTAACTTAGTGCAAAAAATCAATAAAATCTAATGAATGAATCCTGAGATAGCTGTGAGGAACGTAGATAAAGATGCAAAAAATTTTTGGCTAATTTTGGCACGTCTCATGTTCGTTGCCTATCATAAGGGACCAACTGGAATTTGTAGATAATGATCTATACTAACATTCTAAACCTTTGACTTTCTAGAATTTATTGATAAGTAAATTCCCTCAAAAAATCCAAAAAATATAATGAACGAATCCGAAGAAAAGCTGTGACCAACGTAGATAAGGATGCAAAAAAAAAATATATTTTTAACCAACGAAAACGAAACCAAATGTACGAACAGAGAAAATTCAAAAAACCCTATTTCTTTAGTTCTAGTTCCCAGCGTTATGAGAGGTCTGATACAACTGCGGCTGACTCGTTAAGAATAACTTTAATCTCTTCGCAGATCTTTTTTTCCCCAATCTGTACAAGGATTTTGCGAAACTCCCACACTGATCCGGATTGTTTATAAACGAAATCATCTCCGTTCTTTTTCTCCAAGATAGCTTGCAACACTTTCGTCTAAAAAATAAAAGTTGATCTATAAGATTTTACCTCACCCTCGTCCCCAGGTTTTTTTTTGCCTTCTTAATATAAGATATGACGTCGAAAAATACCCTGGTATCGTTGACCGGATATTGAAATATTATTGGCTTTTACATTTTCGCAAAATTATTACGACTTTCTCACTTTGTTAGATTTATTAAAATATCACTGACTAGTTCATGGTGTCTAGTGTCAATGAGATATCCTGAATTTCAAACTACCTTAACCGTATTCATGCAGGGGCAGGTAAAATCAACGTAAATTCGAAGATTACTAATTATCCATGAAGCAAGACTTCTACAATTAAACCAATCATAAAAGCTTTTGGTCTATATTATAAACTTTATTTCCAATTAATTTATGAACCGTAACTCCACTAAAGATTTATCTTGATAACAGAGAAGTATATACTTCTTTTTCATCCCAAATATTTACTTAAAGCAGGCTGTTATAATCTGAAGCTGTCTACATATATCCACAAATTATTCTGCCCTTCTCTTTACTCCCTTGTTTTTTCCACAGGATCCATAACGCCACAAAAATTAAAACTTTTTCCATATACTGGATTTGAAATCTAAACAATGAACTATCTAAGTTCAGCAAACAAAAGTTGTATTCAGGAAGTACTTGCTAGCTAGCTAAACTATATTAAGGTGGTTCCCTACCAGATTGGCTAATCGGTCAATATTTATCAGAATGAGGTGATCTTTGGAAATCTTATCACAAATGTCAAAAATTAGAAATTTTTCAAAAAAAAATTATAATTAAATTAATTATGTGCATAATTAATAAGCCCAGACCAGTTTCATTTTCTACATCTACATACAAAGATAATTATAGGGCACATGGACATCATGATAATAAACATTTCCTGAAAATTTCAAGGACAAACGGATAATCTGTTCAAATTTTATTCACCGCAGAAGTTCAAAATCTAAGCGTTTTCAAAGAAAATGAAATAACATAAAAACAAGCAATATATAAATATTGAGTAATATGGGATTACTGTAAAGTGACTAAACTCATAAATAAAGTATCTCAGAAGCCCCCAGCTTCATAAACCTTGCCCTCCTTTTCTTTATTTTTATCAGACCAGTTTTTTCGTACAGCACGTAAATTCTTACGTTGCCTTTTTACCGGGGACGAAGATTTCCTGCGAATAGTGACAGGTGTGTCGTTTCAAAAACTTTATCGTTTTGCAAAGATTGTAAATGTCCTACTACAAGTTCCTGCTTTTCCATGACCCTTTTCAATTCCAGTTTTTCCTTCATTAAATTCAATTATTCCAGAATTCACACCAATTTCAAGAGTTTTTCTTGTTACGTATACACGCTTCGGGCAACGTGTCCAGACAATACCATTGAAAGACTCATTATCGGTAGGTTTATTAGCTACCTGGGCATAGAGTGGGTGGATTAAATTCAGAATTTTTTCGTATCCGAACTTATTGAATGGTGGTGGCATATTCATATGACGAGAAAAATTTACAATTGAGGAATTTCCGAGTCCAAGTTCTCGAAACATATCGCTGTTCTAACGTTGATATCAAAGAAGAAATATCACTTTTGGGGTCAACCCTTTTACTGGAAAAAAAATTCTAATTTCCACCATGGACAACGATTAATTGTGATAGTCCTTGTTTCTTTATTGGGTCAGCGACTAACGAACGCGTCCCATAATTTTCACAATCCGTGCACGGTTTATTCATAAGTTCACCAATTTTAACCAAAATATCACTGTTAAGGATAAAGTTAAAACTCTTGCTAGCATCTTCATCAACAGGTGGGACACCAGTGTCGTTATTTTGAGGCTGATTGACATGAGGTTCACTGGTTTCCATATTCTGTGCCTCACCCATCTGTGCGTTGTCTTCAGCAGGTTCCATTGGGTTTACATTTTGATTACCAATCTTCTTCTTCTTTTAAGAGTGTAACGTAGTTTAGCACTTCTTTTTCCACTTCACATAACTGTAAAGCTTTAAAAGTAACCACAAGTACAAGAAAGAAATCAATTTGAGTATAAAATGTTATTGTCCAGCAAGTAGTGTTGATGTCAGAATGTTGGAACTCAAATTGAACTGTACCTCTGTTGTTTTGATAAATATGGCCGCTTGTTTATATATTTAGAATCCAGTGAAATGAGAATATGATTTAAACTGCCGTAGAGTGGTGCCAGGGGGGGGGGGGGACAGGCAACAAACTTATAGATTGACCAATTAGGGGAAAAGAACCAGAAAATATGCACACTTTTTGAATTTTTCTGGTATACCAGGGTTTAAAAAAATGCCTTTATCTCATGATTCCGTTGGATTCAGCTAAAACGAATACCAGAATTGAAATCTACGATAAATTTTGCATAAGAAACACCTATTGAAAGAAATTTTTTTTTTTTTTTGATTTTAAGCTGAATCTGGTCCCAACCACCTTAACCCTATTCGGTCAGGGGGGGGGGGGGCGGATTCCGCCCCCCCCTGACGGTTTCTTTTTAATAACTTCTTATTGCTATGTTATATGGCTTTGAAACTTACTGAGTTTTAATATTTATCTATTAGACACCTGCATGCCAAATTTTTAGGTCCCATACCCTTCAGAGGCTTTAATATTGGCCATTACTCGAAACTACCCCTAAAAATCTCTATGAAATCCTTATAATGGGGAAAATTAATAACTTCTGTTAGGATTATCCTTAGAACTTGCAACTTGCAACACAACTTTGTTTTATTAAGAAGAATCATTTTGCATAATTTTGACACGTGATTAATCCGATTTTCCGATTTTTTCGATTTTACCTAAAAATCGGAAAAAACCGGATTTTCGGGCAATTTTTGGCAATGTTTTATGCGATCCACGTAAAAACCGGAAAATATGTTAAATAACTTTTATTTAGCTTTCAGAAACTTCAAACAGAATGCAAAAATTCGCTCTGGAACAAAAGCGGATTCCGCCCCCCCCCCCCCCCGGTCATAGTATGTTTGAAAACCCCCGGACCGAATAGGGTTAAAGTATTATGGAACTTGCACAACCCTAACCCGAACTCTAACAACACAACTTCTTTTCCAACCTTTAAAGACATTTTTTGCAGTTACCAAGATAATTTTTCCTGTATTTTTTACTCGTGAGACAATACAATTGTCAGTAGGTTTTTTGTTGCTGGAACATAAATTTTCTAACCGCTAAAGTTGCGCAATTTTTGAAACGCATAAATAACGCATTCCTTATTTATAATAGTAGTATTTATAACCTGGCCATATATTGCCTAAAAACCACTTAACGATACCAGGGTATTTTTCGTTGTCTTCCCTCATATCAAAAAGACGAAAAAACACTGGGGACGAGGGTGGATTTTACCTACAACCCTAGACATAATATATTGGGAAAAAGAACGGAATTTCAAAGATCGCAACCACAAGCAATTATGAACGCCGCGAACTTGCAAAGTTCACTTGGAGTGTTCACAGTAGACTTAACACTTAGGGTCTTATGTTATTTAGTTAGGTCCAAAATCAAGGGTACCAATTTTTGCTGACGTCAGCATGGCCAATTTCTCCATATTTTGGACCTTTCCGCGTGGTGGAGTGGATCGTTCCATAATGCGGATATTTTGGAAAGTTCGGCTAGCGCATTTTCGACTTTCGTTACTCGGCCTACATCCCCAAACTAAAGCTTTTGCAGCCTACCAACTGCAGAGTACCGACCAAGTGATGCTGTTTGCCGATTTAGGAAAGAGCTGAAAACGGACAATTTCCAAATATTTTATGGTTGTAGGTATATCCTGGGTTCACCGTATCAGCCCAAATAAAGTTAGCACAAAACGACGAAAATTTCCGGTCACATTTTCTGAGATGAAAACCTCGGCCGACATTGCATAGTCAATAAAGCAGCTACTTTTGTGTCTCCTGGTGCACTTTTGTTCATGCTTCATCCAGGTGTGTACATCACCCTCGTTATATTTTACAGCCCTTTCCCCTTTATTTTTTTCATGTATTGTAGGATAGAATAATAAAAATATCCCCAAAAAAAATTAATATAAAGTTGAAACTTGGTACAGAGGTAGGTTATAGTGTTAGGATTCACAGGAAAAAAAGCTCCATTGACTGAGTCCCGGCAACTCCCAAAATTGGGCAAAATTCATAATGGCGGATTTTGGGTTTTGGGTCAAAAATTCGATTTTTCAACATATTATCATGTTATACATCGTTGGAAAGGAAATTTCATGCTGAGTAACATTTCAGCACGGGTTGGCCTTAATCACTTTATTTGAGAGGCCTCGCCTACAGTAGGTATTTCTTAATCACGATGAAGTGTTTCTTTTTTATAGCGCAACTATGTATACTTCGAATAGTAGCAGTAGGATTTCGAATAAAGTATAGAATATTGGTCGAATTAGCATGCTATGTAATGTCATCATAGTAGAAAAGAATTAGAAACAAGAGTAAGAGTTTGTCCGGTGTTGATGTTTGTCTGATAATGATTTTTTTTTTTTTAATTAAATTTTGAGATTATTTGATCAACAATAACTTAATATATTTTCAGAAGTAAATACATTAGATGACACTAAATAATTTGTGAATTGTGGTGAAATGGAAGTTTGTGCACTATGCAAAGAAAAATTCGAGAATGAAGCAGCAGTGCAAGTGCAAGAAAAAGGGTTAAAAACACTGATCAGAATAGCAATGAACGTGGATTAGATGAGTTATGCAGGTATATAGATAAAAATCTTTTTGCTCAGTATTTAGTAAATTATTTATTAAGAAAAAGCTTAAAAAGTTCTTTTAATGGCATTAGAGGTATAAAAAAGTATTGGTTTAAATTGTTTTCAGATACTTCAAAGAGATAGCAAAGCAAGTTCAGCCTAAAGTTCTTGTGCATCATAATTGCAGACGGAAATTTGTTGATACTAGGAAATCCATTAGTTTAGAAAAGCCTAGTAAGAAACTAAGATCATTAGTACTTTTAGTTGGAAAACAAACAATGCAATGCGAAAGTACCCAACTGTTGCCAGAGTAACAACGCTACCATTGATTACAACACTCATGATTCGATGTAAGAGAAGAGGAGATACATGGGGAAATACTGTTCACTCTCTTCTAAGTTCATGTAATTACTTCAAACGAGTAACAACAGTATGGTCGGGCGTCCTTTGAATGTTTCCAGGAGTAAGAATTTTAAATTTTGTCAGTGGCTAGAGGAAGAAGGCGATAGTGAGCTCTACACGTTATCTGAAGTCCACAATAAGATGGTAGAAATAATTGGAAATAGTGAATGCTACCCTAAAGGTTATTTAAAAGAAAAACTAATCATTATGGGGATCATATTTATTTTACTGAACAACCTGGACGGCCGATCTT
>JASGCC010000269.1:154800-320823 GCA_030067915.1 Hydractinia echinata
ATGACGCATCAACAGTTCTAAAGCAGACCAATCAATGCGAAGGCTTTACACTATAAACCAATATGAGGGAACACGTTGCACTATAGAATAGACAAGCATTGAGGTAGGATACAAATCCATCCACTAATAGAACAGATATTTTGACAAAATACCCTCCGCGAAAGCTAATTAGTAAGAAGCCTTTACACTATACATTGAACAGGCTGTAATGTTCTGTACTCATCCATACACCAGTAGAAACGATATTTTGGACAAGTATTCTCCCGCGAAAGGACATATTATAAGTCCTAAAGCATGCCAATCAAGAAAATCAGTGGGATATACGCTCGCGGTGGAGAGCGGTCATGCACCAGTGACAAAGGACGATTTTACGATTCCTTTTAAAATCAAACAACTCAGCAATTATTAAACTAGTCGTTAACCCGTGGAAGAATCCATGGGGTCGCCCGTCCTTTATATATCGCATTTTGTGTTTCGTAACAGGACGCGTCTTAAGTGGCAGACAGACAGACGACGGCTATTATTAAAGAGAAGAAGGACAACAGAAGAATTCCTTCACTTCTGACAGAATTTAAATGCTTCTAAACGGATTTTCAACTATCTCCACAACAGATTGTGCATTTTTAACGGCTTTTGTAATTAAGATGCATCGAACCCGTTGATGATAATTTCTGCTTCGTTGCTTAAATGGTCGTAAAGTTGAACGATCCAGGAAGCGTGCACTGGTTTTAAATCTAACAATTTTGAGAAATCTTTACATCCGCAGGATCAATGCCTTGTTTCAACTGAATTGCCACTTGATTTGAAAAACTTTTCATTGTACAAACTTTGTGGTATTTGTTTTCACCTGTATATTAGCTGATTGAAGTTTTAATAAGAAATAACAAAAATCCAAAATAGACAAAATTTTCATCGAACAAATTTTTTTCGCGGACAAAAATGACGAAAATTTCAGGTGTCCGGCGAAAAATTTTGTCCCACAAAAGTTTTCGTCGATAAGGTAAAAACACAGAAAACAGCCCGTCATTACCCCGTCCAGCTAAAAAAATCGCTCAGCAATTTTATTTTGCGGAATAAGTCTTCATAACAGTAATAAAAGGTGTAGCTACCAACCTGCATTTAGCATAAGAATTATTAATTAAGAATTTTGTTGTAGCTAGCTAAACTGTATCGCACATGCTTTTAGGCCTAATAGGCTTTTCAAAAAAACCTGCATTGCATCTTTGGTTTACAGAACACAGAATACACTCTGTCAAAAGGCTAGGTTAAGCCACAAG
The DNA here is from genome assembly GCA_030067915.1 of Hydractinia echinata. Taxonomy (NCBI): domain Eukaryota; kingdom Metazoa; phylum Cnidaria; class Hydrozoa; order Anthoathecata; family Hydractiniidae; genus Hydractinia; species Hydractinia echinata. Next base: position 156,078 of record JASGCC010000269.1, read on the forward strand.
TAACTGTGTTACCCGGCGTTGAACACCCGGATGAGTGATTAATAAGAACCGTCAACTGCGCCACACATTCAGATAAAGCGCTTTAGTACAGTTATATAGTATGTAGTAAATCAAATGAAGTGCACACAACATTATGGTGTGTCCAGTGTAATATATCTTTCAACAAATAACTTTCCACAACTTAAGCTGAAATAAAAACACAGATTACAATTTGTTGTTACCCCCGTCATAGCAAAAACGGCTGGCCAACCTTTTTTATTTTTCGGATAATGTTTCCGGTGAGTGTTTAAAAAAGTTTAAGCTGACCATTTTAGTACAGGTAAACAATGTGACACATCCATACAGATGTAATACCAGTTTACCATGTCGCACATGAGTATAGGCGTAACACTATTTTTCAAAAAACTTTATCGCAACTTCGGTTAAAAAAAATCCAGGAAACCCCTGTTGTTATCATGTTCAGTTAAAGAAATACTCAGCAATTTTATTTTGCACCATAAGTTTTCATAACAGTAATTAAAGTGGTAGCTGCCTAACTTCATTTAGCATAAGAATTTAGAATTGTGTTGCAGCCAAACTGCATTTGGCTACTTTCACTTTTTGGCCAGAAGTAGCTAAGGAGCTAGCTAGATAAACACAACTTTAACATAAAAATAAATAATACTGGCTAGGATATAAAGCTGTTATACTAAACTGAATAGTAATAACTAAAGCGTAATTTTTCGTAGCGATGTGTAGCAGTACGTTATTTTCTGTAGCAGGCCGTAGTAGAGCGTATTTCTTTGTAGTAGAGTGTAGTAGCTTGTAGTAGAGTGTAGTAGCCTGTAGTAGAGTGTAGTAGCTTGTAGTAGAGTGTAGTAGCCTGTAGTAGAGCGTAGTAGAGCGTATTTTTCTGTAGTAAAGCGTATTTCTCTGTAGTAAAGTGTAGTAGCCTGTAGTAGAGTGTAGTAGCTTGTAGTAGAGTGTAGTAGCCTGTAGTAGAGCGTATTTCTCTGTAGTAAAACGTATTTCTCTGTAGTAGAGTGTAGTAGCCTGTAGTAGAGTGTAGTAGCTTGTAGTAGAACGTATTTCTCTGTAGTAGAGCGTATTTCTCTGTAGTAGCTTGTAGTAGAGTGTAGTAGCCTGTAGTAGAGCGTAGTAGAGCGTAGTAGAAAAGTATTTCTCTGTAGTAGAGCGTATTTCTCTGTAGTAGAGTGTAGTAGCCTGTAGTAGAGCGTAGTAGTAGAGCGTATTGCTCTGTAATAGAGTGTAGTACGCTGAAGTAGAGCGTAGTAGCATGTAGTAGAGTGTGGTACGGCGTCTTTTTCTAGTGCTGCGCAACATAGGCATCCACATTTAGAATGTGACTATAAAGCCAATTACAATTCATCACTATACAAACTCTATTTACAAGAAAAATAATTATTCACAGAGCCAAAACTATGGTTAAAAAACGCAGGGGCTTACAGCAGTTAAGCTTCATACAAATAGTTTCAAAAAATATTCTAACTTTTCAGTCAAAGTGAACTGGCGAAAACGGCGTTCAAATGACTACCATCGCCATAATGGTCTCGCACTATATACAAACGAAAAAATATCTGGACATCTTCCCACAAAGAGATTCTTATCAGTACATCAATTGTAGTTGGTAGATAAACAAGGCATGAAGGCCGATTCGCCAGTGTTCATCATAATATCAGAAACAAAGAAACAAATTTAGCAGACACGCCCCGAAATATTCCTTTTCAATTTCACATCTTGTGTTTTACTGCGCTCACTCAACGAGACATGATCCGTTTGTTTGAGCCTTACAGAATACATTACAAGCAATGTATGTCCTAAATACCATGAGTGAATCCGAGTGGTCACTATTACGCTAGTATTTATACATCAATCGTCAATTCCTCACAAGTTACTTTGGGCATATTAATTTTGCTCTTGATTGTTAAATGTCTAGTTGTGGTTTTACGGAAGAACAGTTGAAATTTCAGTACTTTTAAGCTGGAACTTGAACAATCGGTCTGTAATGTCATCCATACTTCATAATTTGCAAGTGCAGAAATTGAGACTCTAAATTACTCTACCGTGTTTGACATTTTCAAAAACACTACAACAGACTTCATGGAAAAAGTAAATGAAGCCTTTTCAATGTGGTTTAAATGTCCAAATGCAATGCTTGGTAGTCTTACTCTGTGTGAAACGAAACTAAATCTGGATATTTTTACATCCAAAAAAGAGCATTTGATCAGTAAATCAAGTGTAGTTAGTAGGCAAACAAGGCATATAGGCCGAATCGCTTGTGTTGAACATAATATCGGATACAATTTAGCAAATTTAGCAGACCCGCCCAAATATTCCTTTTCAATTTCACATCTTAGGTTCTACTGCGCTCACCCAACAAGTTCGAAGTACCTAGAATGCACACCATGGCCCTCCAATAAAGCGAAAAGTGTTTATCCATACATGATCAGCTTGTTTGAGCCTTACAGAATACATCACAAGCAATGTATGTCGCAATGACCATGAGTGAAGCCAAGTGGTCACTATTACGCTAGTATTTATACACAGATCGTCAATTGAACACAAGTTACTCTACGCAAATTAAGTTTGCTCTTGATTGTTGAATGTCTAGTTGCGGTTTTATGGAAGAACAGTCGAAATTTCAGTATCTTTAAGCTGGAACTTGAACAATTTTCAAGTGCAGAAATTGTTACTCATAATATCAGATACAAAGAAACAAATTTAGCAGACACACCTAAATTTTCCTTTTCAATTTCACATCTTGAGTTTCACTGCGCTCACCCAACGAGACATGATCCGTTTGTTTGAGCCTTACAGAATACATTACAAGCAATGTATGTCCTAAATACCATGAGTGAATCCGAGTGGTCACTATTACGCTAGTATTTATACAGAAATCGTCAATTGCTTAAAAGTTACTATGCGCAAATTAAGCTTTATCTTGATTGTTGAATGTCTAGTTGCGGTTTTACGAAGAACAGTCGAAATTTCAGTACTTTTGAGCTGGAGTTTGTAATGTCTTCCATACTTCATAATTTTAAAGTGCAGAAATTGTTACTCTAAAAATTGCTCTACGGTGTTTGGCATTTGCAAAAACACTACAACAGACTTCATGGAAAAAGTAAATGAAACCTTTTCAATGTGGTGTTTATGTCCAAACGCAATGCATGATAGCCGTACACTGTGTGAAACGAAACTAAACGATTCGCCAGTGTTCATCATAATATCTTGGTCTTGCAATGCTCAATGAACAAATACAACTGGTAAACGAGACGGAAGACAACCATTTATCCCAGATGCCGAGGAAATGATTGATGCGGCTCCCTTAGAGACGATCGTAGACGAGGACGAAGGCAATAGTGATATTGAGATCGATTAGTGTTTGTTTTTATTATACTTTTAGAAAGATATGTTGTGTTTATTAAAATCGTTGTTTTTATTTTTTAGCACACTAGATTTTTGCATAATTTTATAAGCCCCCCTCCCATTTAACCCCCCCCCCCCCCCCTTCCCGAATAAGCCCCCTCCCCCAAAACCCATTTTGACAAATAAGCCCCCGGGGGCTTAATCGATCATTTACGGTAGACGGCGCAAAGCATTCAGGGTAATCACTATGACAAAATACAAGAGCGCAGCCAGCAGCGATGCGAAGTTTATGTGGTGGTGTGGTTTTCCTGTTTATACAAGCAAATTTTAATTTAAATTTTAATCAATTCTTATATATTTTACACAAAAAACGATAATTAAAAAAGCTAAAAAGTTAAATCAAGCGAGGGTGATGGCTTCGGCTGAAGATATTGAATGTTTGCAGAATTTTTTAGAACTTTCTAAAGCTGAACTTCAATTTTTCCTTTCCCAGCGTGGGCTTCCAACATCTGGATCACATGGAACGTTGGCCGCAAGAACTCTGATTGCTCATGAGCAAAAAGTAGAAGTAAAAGCCACTGCTGAATATACAATTTGCTTCTGCGTAACATGCGAAAACACATTTGATTCAGACGAAGAGCTGACTTGGAATGTTTGGAAGGGTAAGTCGGTTTAAAATAACTGAAACAAATACCCTTTTTGGTTGGTTCGTTTTTAACGTAATTTCGCACGTTTTCTTCTCCCTTCGAAATTTGAACTGTACATTCTAATTTAAGTAGTTGTGGAGGAAAATTTGCCATTGGTATTCCATCTAAGGCGGACGTCACAAATATCTGGTGTTAGAGTCATTTAAGCACCAAAAATAGAGTCGGTCGGTCAGCTAATGATAACTCAAAAATTCGAAAAATTGTATCCAACCATCCAGCCATTAACGCGCGCCATTAAATCGCCGATATTTAATGATAACTTTGGCACCTCATTTAAATAGAGTTTCCGCGCGCCGTTCTCAGAACCCTTTTCGCATTTTAAAGCGAAGCACAACAATAATGGTGGGTAATCGCTGTGGGGAGACAACAAGCGTATAATATTTTTTTGTCATTTTAGTTTTTCCGACTCAGTATATCAAAAATTTCGATCAAAAATTAGGGTCGGTCGGGTGACTCTAACACAAATATTTGTGACATCCGCCTAATCATGTGCAAAATTTGATTGTTGTTTCAAAGATAAGAATAGATTTCAGCTATAAAATGGCTACTGACCAGTTTTGATCCTGCCCTGTAAAATACAAAGCCATTTGTCAGGGCAACCTCACAAGCTTGGTCTGAGCTCGGGCTTTGTATTTCACAGTACGTTATCAAAACCGGTCAGTATTTGTTTATTAATGATTATGTAATTAAGATGCCAGCTATCGTTCAAAGTGTTTCCCCTCTTTGAAGGCTTGAAATGCATAAAAAACTGTCAATTTTGAATTCCAGCTTGTATTGATGGTTTCGGTGGTAAAGTAGCTGTATATTTATTTTTACTATAAAGCCAATGTTTAGCTAGCTACTAATAAAAAGCCTGTAATTAGTAAGTTAAAAAGAACACCCACTGTGCAGAATGATAAAAGATAAATGGGCTGTGGTATTTCTTTTGAATAAACTTTATTGTATTTTTTAATAAACTTCATTCAAGATAAAACTATCATGACTTCTTTTATTCTGAACTTCTGGTAACCAATTAAGTAAAACAAGAAGCTAAGTAGATAGATAGATAGATGTGCATATTTTACATGGCTAGCCTCACAAATATTGAGGGATATACCCTGTCTATTATTTCCAGGAGGGGCCATGGCTTAGATGGAGAGTCCTAGAGTATTTAATGCTCATTTTGAGCTACGCAGACCCAATTAGGGCCCGCGCTCTACTAGACAACTCCCAGCAACATCCAACGGCCCACACAGTGTGCCATCTCCCCAATTTCCCTCACATGGCTTGGGTTAACCCGGGGCTATGGTAACATTCACTTGCCCAATGTTGAATCGCCGTCAAGAGGAATCGAACCCCGGTCTCCCGCACAGAGTACGAGAGCTATAACCACTAATCTACGGCGCCACAAGTAACCTCAAGATTTCCTCCTTTACACAAACCAGGGTTTCAAATAACCTGGAAAATCCTTAAACTTGAAGTATAGACCTATATTCTGAAATTTTAAAAGTAAATCTCAATTATTACGATACACAACATTTTGAATTACTACATACTAGTTGATAAGGCCCGTGGAAGAATCCACTCAGACAGAAGATTAAGGTTGTTTTGCAGATTTTGCTTAGAGAGACACGGAACTGATGTTATTGTAGACAATGATGGTTTCCCAGTTGTTGGTTGCATGTCTTTCTTTTGAGTGGTGATTTATATGTTATTATTCTTCTTAATGGCATATCCAACACCCTCTTAGACGGTGGAGAAGACTAATAACCCATCATCAAAGTGGGATGCGGATTATTGAATGCTGGCTTCCTGTCAATAAAATGATCAGAACACACACACACTTCTCAAATTTGACTGTGAATAGATGGTTATAGTTACTTAGACTGGTACGATTTATCTTTTTTTTCAATATAGCATTGGCTATCAGTTGTCTTTTCAGAAATGGAAAAGGATGCAGCCTGAAAGGAAAGCTGAAATATTGAGGTATTGGAAAATATCTATAAAAATAATTGGATGGCTCAAAAGGTTTGAGTCATTGATGGTATGACAATACTTTGCTGATAATAGTAGTTATCAAGATAGGATGGGTAATCACTCATAAGGTTTTTCAAACGTACAAGAACTCCTCACAACTTTGTGGATTTTGCCAGCTGTATTTACTATAACTGCAGCTAATAACAGCACAGGTTCTGCCACACTTTCTGTTTCCACAAGATTGGACCAAAACAAACACAGTGGAACAGTGGCTAAAGCTTGGGAAGAAAAAAACTCATCCTTGCAGCTAATTCCTTCAAAATTGCTGTTAAGTGTAGATCAACAAATTATATTGCTAAAGCTTCAGCTTCAGCCACACATTAAGGAAATGGCATTGCTAATAAGCCTGATTTTGCTGTTCAACAGCCTTTTTCTGCAGCCGCCCAACATCATCTAGGAATGGAAAACTTGAATAACTCAGTGGACAACCTGGTTTTGGATTTGGAGCATGTGCAATAACGTTGACCTCCAGGAGGAGAAAAATCCCTCGACACCTACAACAAAAAAGTTTAAAAAACGTTTGTTTAAAACTAAACTTTGGCTACGAGAAAGAGTAAGGCTAAGTCTGTAACCTTAATTTTGATGCAGTTGGATTTAAAAGCAATCCAGTGAAATTCCTTAGAGACAAAATTAGGGCTCAATTAGGAAACTCTGGTTGTATTTCGGCCACAAGAACACAAATAGAGCCCTCAACTTTTACTGACACACAACTTCTGCCACCATTTTCCTCCTGTGTTGCTATAATGACAATGTTGATGCTTTGCGCACTTATTTTTTCTTTTATTCCGCCTACCCCTCCTGTGCCCAAAAGGTACATGGAAATAATTAAGAAGTGTGAGTATGTTAACTTTGACCTGCTTCTTCCTCCCATGCTTAATGCTCTCTTAGCCTCGTCTATTTCGATGGATTATATTGGTGAGTAACACCTGAATGTAGAAACAGTGGCAGTAGTCCCAGTGTCTGTCTCCCTTATAAGAATGACCACAAATAAGTCACACATGAAGGATTAAGTCCTGGTCCTTAGCATTGAGCAATTACCTAAGATGTGTGTTGTCTTTTTTCTGCATCTTTGCCAGGAAATGATTACATACCAGACTTTGTAACTTAGTTTGCCAATCAATATGGTTTTTTTGCTGTCTACATCGCATTTGACCAACTCCATCGCTTGCACATGGCTAGTGATCCAGCACGTTGGTTGGATGCATAGATGACCTTTTTTTAGTCAGTACATGCGTAGGGCCTCATTGCTTCCTTCAACATCATCCTCGCAATCCCAGGCTCTAGCACCTCTTCATCTCACCTCCAGGACCAGGACCTGTTTTTCTCGTTTCGAGAAAGGGCATTTTGCGTCCACTTGTCCAAACCGGTTGAACAGAGGTTTGTAAATTAGTTGAAGTGAGAGCATTGTCCATATTTTTACGATATTATATATCTGAGGAATAAAAAAAGGGCCTGGTATGATTGACATAACTTAGGTATAACAAAGGATCATTGGGCCTTGTTTAATGAAATAGGTATTCAGAAGTATAGATTCCATTGCAATTACAGTGGGACCACTCATCACAAGAATTGCATAAAATGGCATGTCCGTTGTTTTTAACTGGTTTTCCACACACACTACAGGGTAACTGTATCATTTACACTTTAAACAGAAAAAGTAACAAATAATAAATCGAAAAAACTTGAAGTTCTGATGAAAGTAAAAGCGATCATAGAAAATGAGGGAAAAAGAGAAGATAAAAAACATATACTTGCATGAATTACTCCTGGCACCATTTTAAACTGCAGTTATTACGATAGCAGAGGAGCAGTGATGGGGCCGTCAAGATTGTACCCTTGGAACATCTCTCCTAACTTAGATCTATTAAAGATCAAAATTGAAGAGGCGTCCAGGGCCTCAATCTTGACAGTCCCACCAGTGAATCAGAACTAGAGATAAAGACTATCACTGTATCACATGTGCACATTGTACCAGGAATTCCATGAAAAAAACAACACACATGAATCTATATTGGAGAATTTGCACGTGCAATTTTTTAATTTTTAGTATTCACTTATGGAGTGGTTTAAAAGTGTTAAAGGGGAAGTAACCTCAAAAATGTGAAAAAAAATTTTTTCGACTACGTATTTGCATTTGAACTTATGAAATCAGAAAAATAACACATAAACACAAGAATTTATTTCTAAATACCTATATTCCCTGATCATATCTCCGTAAAAACTTCGTTTTTGAAAAAAGCGCGTCAAAATAAAAAAGACTGGGTTCTAATTTGAATATGACGTTTTATAGTTCAAAACATTGCACTAGCTAGACGAGGCCCTATGTTGCTGCTTATAATGCAACATACTTTCGAATAAGAAACAAAAAAATGCATTATAGTTTCTTGTCCAGTGACGAAGAAAACACTGTTCCAGACATTTTGGCTCTAAAGCCATTTAGTTTTGAGCCTGAAATGTCGTTGGAAGAGCAAGATAAATTTTTAAGTTCAAACCATGAAGACGAAGTTATACCAAAAAGAAGGCAATCGAATTGGAAACAATAATTGGTGTAAATGAGGTGGTCACTGTGGACCGATGAGTTTATTCTCTGAAAGTTTGTGCTGCAAAGAAAATAATGAAATTCCTGACGACTACTTCGAAAGTACAAATAATTTTGCCAAATATAAACTCTTTCATATTTATAATCATGACTGAAGTGATATCCATTTTATATCTTTAACACCCTTCTGTCTTCAATTAATTGAAATTGTTAAATTGAATCGTGTTAAAAATAAAAAGTCCAATAAAAAAGGAAATACATTTTCCATACGCACAACATGATAAAAAGTTTCTCACCAAGCTCTTTACAATAAACTTTTCAACACAATCTTTTGTGAAAAAAAACATCTTGCTCTTCATCCGAAATATTTTATGCAACTCCTCCTTTGAAATTCAATGAAGAAGGCCCGGAAAGCAACAATGATGACGGGATTAAAAAAATAGAATACCGAAGATGCGTTCTAATGAAGAAATACAATAGTGAGATGTGCTCTCAATGAGTGTATGTGAACAGGGGGTAAAATTTAAATTTCCTATGTTAGGAAAAACATGTATTACAGATTTGATGGGTACATAATCGATTAGAAAAAGATGTTCAGAAAGACATACCATCGTGTGCTTTATGGGCAATCCGCAATAAATACTCTAAAGCCGATAGAAATTTCCGAATTGTTGTCATTACCCCCGTCTGTCAAGACATGCATGCGACGAAGAAAACATTACATGTTGTGAGGTGCATAATTTTTGAACTTGAAAGTCAAAGTAAGTTTGAAAAAAATGAATCAACGAGACAAAGTTATTAGGAATTCATTAATGTTAAAAGAAAGAATTATCATTGTGTAAAATATAATTTTTGTTGGCTTGGTACGTAATTGTTGGTTACGAACACGAAGTTTATACCGAGCTTGTATCTTTTTATTTTGATAAACAAATACGAAAGAAGCATGTGTTTGGTCGGTTGATACATACAAAAACAAATGATTTACGTAAATCAGGTAATTGCCTGAAGATCTCTTTCAAAGCAGTCTGGCTCAAAGTGCGTGGAACATATATAAAATCCTGAATCCTTAGGCAAGGGACCAGTTCTTCTAATGTAACCATCTTTTTCGAAGCTCGTTTTTCTCTGCGCTGGGAATTTTGAAAAAAACTACAACATCGTCAACATTTCTTTTGATTTATTATTACCAGTTCTGTTAGTGCAGTTGATGGCGGCGCAATTTGGCATGTTTTTAAGCTGTTAAACGCGAATGTTTAAGTAAATTAACAACTAATACTACTACCACCGCCAGCACACTACACTTTCTGAACTAAAAAACGTCATAATTTCAACTCGACCCAATCCTTTTAAAATCGCAAAGGGGTCAGAATAACGAAGAGATTTCACGCGTAGTAAACACAAGTTTTTACAAAGATGGAGAAACTTTAATATGAAAATAAATAGGTATTTCCAGTTTTTTTTGTGGCGGCTACTGTTTTTTTTAAATAAAAAATTAGAGCTTACTTCCCCTTTAAATATATTAACGAAACACATTGCTTTGTCGTTAGAAGTAACCTATAGCAAATATATACTGCAGGAATACATGACAAAGAGAGGGCTATGTCATACCATGTTGTATTCACTGCAATCATCTACTATTTTGTTTGCCGTGTCAATCCGCCCCTCAACATGGCCGCAGACTATCTTTTCACGGCAGGTTATATTTTCTCGTAACGATTGTGTTTCTTACAAAAAGACATTCTTTTTTAAACTCCAGTTCCATTTCAATCTTTTGCTCCATACAATTCTCGTGGGCTAGATGCATGTGCAGTGATGTTTTAAAACAGATGATCATTCCAATTTATTTTAAAAAAATTTATAATTTGTTAGGATTTGTGCATATAATGTTTACAAAATCAAGATTTTTAATTTTAAAAATGTTACCACAAGATTTTGAGTTCTGTAAATTCTCAGTGATCTGCTGTTATAAGACCAAAAAATAAATTTTTGAGGAAAATGATGATAATAGGTATAATTTACATATAAAAATTGATTCTTTCCAGGATACAATTTCTGGCAACAATAACTTACACTGTTGAACGTCATAATACTTAATACAGCCATTCATTGGAAAGCCGTGCTATTAATAGTATACATTAACTGTGGAAATTTGCTATTAAAAAGTTTAAATTGATGTTTTTTCAGTTATTAATTTTTTTATAAAATTTTATCTGCTGAATAATAATTTTATAAAAAAATTAAAAAAATAATTTTTTGAGGAAAACGGGCCAGGGTTGATTTTTTATATAAAGAGAATATTTTTTTTAAATATAATTTCTACCAACATGAAATGTAGCTAATTCCATACTGAATACATGTTCTGAAAGAGCTGGCACATTTGTATTTATTTTTGAAAAAAAGAGACAGTGTACGTCATCTTTTCAAAGATATCTGAGTTAAGCATATAATTAACTTTCTGTAGCCTGAGCTAGATTGAATTTTGTTAACTAATTATTTTAAGTAAGCTTATTTTTTAAAGCAAGACGAATAGTGCTGTGTGCTCACTTTAGTAGTAAGAATACTTTGTCTTAAAAAGTTATTTTTTACTTTTATGATACATTTATCTTTGACATCTATGTTAACATGCTTTATTAAATAAAATACCAGTTTTGCCACTTGAAATACAATTGCTCAGAAGATATTTTTTGTCTTGTATGAAAGAAATTTGTGAATACTTTAAGGCAAGAAATTCTATTGTTCTTTGCTCACGTGATCATTATTGGGAAATATTTTCTTCTTTAATGATTTTCACGAAGCGAATTGAACGGCGAATTCGACGGCGAATTGTATCTGAGCATGCGCAGTTTTGTTTGTTTTGACTTTGCATCGAAATATTCGCTTCGCTGAAAAGTAGAAACAGTTCCTACTTTTTCGCGGCTAAAGGTTTCGCTGCTAGTTTTTGACCAATCAGAACGCGGTTAACTAATGTAAACAATGAATTTGGCGCCTAATTTATTTTGTCGTGAAAATTAAAAAGCGAATTCGCCATCGAATTCGTCGTTCAATTCGCTTCGTGAAAATCCCCCTTTAGATGTGGCCATGCTGACTTTATGCTTATTGGTTGATTTTTCGGGTTTGCACTGAAAAATTATTATATAAAAAACTCAATTTTAATATCTCGAAGAAATCTTAGTTAACTAGGCTAGACATGTCTGAAATCTGGACCATCCTTGTTAAATTGAGACAGTGTAGAGATACTGCTAACTTGATACCATAATTATTCAAATAAGTAGTCAAATTTTTATTCAGTATATTGACTTTCAGGAGGGACATATTATATGTACAGGTAATATTGCCAGTTGGAATACCCCTAAGTTGAATTATATCCCTCTCTTCAGTCAGCTAATTTCCTACCTCAAGGCTTTATTGCGACTTATGCTGAAAAATTGAACAAGCAACACCCAATTACTGAAAATTTTAAGCCCTGTTTCAATTTATTACCACCCCTCATATTAAAACAAAATCGTGGAGTGGTGGAATTAGTTTTACAGTGTAATGGTTTTAAAAACTAGGTAAATTTCTGTTGTTTTAATTTAATGATGATGCGCAATGTTTTTTTGTTCACAACTCTTCTTGGGATTTTTCTGTTCTAATTTATACTTTGCTTTTTATGTTAATCAATTTGGTGGTAATGGCAGTGTGGTTTGATTTTTGCTTCTTTACCGTTTTTTTTTTGTATTTCTAATGCAGGTAAAACCCAAAATAACTTTGGTGATAATGATTCTTGGAAGAGTGGGATAAGGAAATTTTCTGGTAACAAAATTAGTTTTGTGTAAATGCTGATACTATGTGTGATCTTTTGTATTTCTATGTTATGTTATTTAAAAAATATTTCCATTGTTGTAAAACCATGAAAGTTATTGGTTCGAATCCAATCCATCTTTAAAAGGTGGTAGTTCAAATGGAAGAACAACATGGTGTGCAGTAATTAGTTTCATACTGCAACAAACAATAATGCAAATCAATTCAAAAATTTTTACAAACAAAAGTTTCAAGAAAAGAGGTAACTACAAGAAAAGAAAAGAAAGTAGGAATTTTTTTAATTTACTAGGGATATACGTTCAGTTATTCAGGTTTTGCTGAGCTATAACTACCTTATTCCATGAAATTAACGAGTCATGAAATTAACGCGGTTTTTCAATATTCGCGTTAATTTAATGACCGTTAATTAAATGCAGTGTTAATTTAAAGACTGTTAATTTCATGACTGGTTAATTAAAATACTGTTAATTTGGTAACTTTTTTATAATATATAAAGCCTAAAAATCATAAAAATACAAATTTTTTTACAAATTCTCTACTATTTCCTCCTCATCGGACGATAGCTCAACGGTGTTCTCTTTTTCAGCAATCTTTTTTTAAATAGCTTTTGTATAATCTTCATACTCTGATCCAAGTGGAAAATTAACTAAAAGCACTTTTTCTTTAAATTTTTAACATTGTCTTTCCAAACAACGAAAACTTTTATTTCGATTTCCAAACCGCCATTAAATAGAGAAGACCGCTTTACTACCGTGGATTCGACTGTTGCCGTAATTTTTGCTTCGTGTGATATCACATATTCTCAAATTCGCGTTAATTAAATGCGTTTTTGAAAACAACCTTGCTCAACCGCGTTAATTAAATGCCTTTTTCAAAATAATTTCATTGAACCGCGTTAATTTCATGACCGTTAATTTAATTCGCGTTAATTTCTTGACTCGTTAATTTCATGGAATAAGGTAGTTGCCATGTGAAAATCAAATCCAATAAGTAAAATTTAGTTAAAAAATAATTTTTTGAGGAAACTAATTTATCACACTGCAGTTTGTAACATGTAATTGGTAATAATGTAATAATGTAATTGGTTCTAGAAGCTTCAAAGGTGGATATGTTTTGGATAAGTTAGAAGATTGGATTAATGAATTAAAGATGCTGAGTAAAATTGCTAAAACAGAGTCGCAAGGGGCATAAAGTTGTTTTATCAGTGGCTGGCTACAAGCATAAATTAACGTACTGTATGCGAACATACCACACATATATAATTATTGGAAGAAGTACTCGTAGTTATTGAATTCGAATTAATACCAGCACTGACGGGAGGTATTAAAGTAAACAAAAACGAGAGACAACTGCTGTCACTCCCGATTAAACTTGGTGGTCTTGAGATACCAATATTCTAAAACTTATCACAAATAACTGAATATCTTGGTAAACAAATAAAACAACAGACTCGACAATATGAAGAAGATCCAGAATTGAAACAAAAGAAAAACCAATCAAAAAAAATAAATTGCTAAGATTAGTGTCATTCTCGATCATGTCAGAAATGAAATGACTAAGCAGGAAATCAGTCTGAACGATATCAACCAGGAAGCAGTGTATCTAGTTGACTGACTACCTTCAAGGAACGAGGGATACACAATTAACAAGCCATGCTTCTGGGCTCTGATTCGAATTTTAAGTTCACAATTGATCATGCTTTGTCATGCAAAAAATGTGGCTTCGTTTCGCTTAGACAATGAAATTCGTAATGTCACCGGGATGTAACTAAAAGAGGTTTGTCATGATGTACGTATAGAACCGTGTCTACAACAGTTACCTGGTGAGCCATTCAACGAGTGGACAGCGAATGTTTCTCAGGAATCGAGAGTTATGTATGCACAAGAGGTTTTTGGAACACTGGTCAAATGGCATTTTTAGATGCTAAGGTGTGCTACCAAAAGCATATGATGTAAGTAAAAAGGAAAAAAAAGAAAAATTACAATAAACTTATTTTGCAAGTAGAGCATGAAACTTTAACGCCACTAGCGATATCCGTGTGTGGCGGAATGGGTCGCGTGTGTCGAAAAACAGACCAACAAATTATTTTATTGCAATGTATGTACAGTTGACTCTCTCTAATCCGAATCTCAAGGGGGATAATTTTTTTTCGGATTACAGAGATTCGGATAGTAGAAAGTAAATTATGAGAGTTTGTTAAGGAAAATTGACGGTGACTTTTAATTTGTTCGGATTATAGAAAGATTCGGATAATAGAGATTCGGATTAGAGAGAGTCAACTGTATATACGTTTTAATTAAATATAATGTTCAAAAAAGGAAATGACCATAATTTGTGCTTCTATGCTACCTTCGATGGAGCATGATGACGGGTCTATTCAGAGCAATACGCTAACTATCTTTTGAACTGCCTTAGTCTATTAGAATTACTAAAACCTTTTAGAAATAACTGAACAAATTTTACTGTTGTGCAAAAAAATGCTAGAGTACTATTGCTTTTTAGGAGTCGAAATACACCCAATATTAGCTAAATCAAATTTTATTCATACTATTATTAACTAATAGCTATTTTCAACCGGTTATTATGAGAAAGTCGTAGCGTTCAATGGCGAGAGAGCCTTAAGAACGGGCCTTGTACAGCACAATATAACTTAACTTCGTAGCAACCATATCGTCGCTATAAATATAGACAAGTAACATTGCCGGTAAAACGTGAAAGATGCAGTCATAACTCAATTTTATTTAGCTAGTTACACTATATTAATAACTATGTTCCTCCGAATAGTTTTTCTAACAGCTACGACCAAAAAAAGTCCATATACATTTTTATCATTTTTGTCATGAGGTTTTAGTTTTAAAAATATTGAAAGTTCAAAATCACATTACACTGCTTCCTATAAACAGCAAAAAAAACATATGACACACATAAGTATTTTTCTAAAATATCGTTTTTATTTGTGTATGGATAGTTATTCAAATCTACTGCTTGTTTCAATATCTCTCTTTTGATAGATGTATGGATAGGTGTCCCACATTCCTCCATTCTTACTGCGTTGAAAAAAGTATTCCGTGAATTGAGCTGTTAGAACATCTAAGGTTGGCGTGCTAAATATTTTAATTCGCGCGAAGGGTAAGTTCAACAAATGCGTTTTTCAAATGATGCATGTATATTGATAAAATCTCTATTTTTATAAGGTATGGATGGATCTCTCATTTGCTTGGTTGTTTACTGAGTAGAACTAATTTTGTATACACAGGTCTGCTCCGCCTGAAGGTATTTTGCAAAATATCCTTTTAATATTGTATGGTGGTATGGATCGGTCTCCCTTGTTCCTGCTTCTTACTGAGTGGAATAAAGTCTTCCCGTGAATTCTGAATTCACATGCCAGGACATCTGATATTATCGCGCGTGCTTGTTATCTGAGTGGAATGAAGTGTTAATAAAGTTTCGCTTTTGATTCGCTTACTAGCTAAATCTCCTTTTTAGTAGTGTATGGATGGATATCTAACATTTTATTCAGCGTGAAAGGCAACTTCCAAAATTCTCATTTCAAATGATGTATGGATGGGTCTCACACTCTCGTGCCTGTTTTCTGAGTGGAATAAAGTCTTTTCTCGAATTGGCCGACCAAGAGATTTAATACTTCACCTTTCGCGATAGCGTTTTTATCAGATATCTTTTAGGTTGTATGTCAGGATCTTTTGCTCCCTTGCCTGTTTACAAAGTAGAAGAAAGGTTTTTTTATTCGCTTGCTAGAACATTGAACATTTCATTTGGTGCGAGCTTCTTCCTACAAGGTGCGAGAGAGCTTTAACAAAATCTTTGATGTATGCACATGCAATGATATACGCACGCGTGTGCTACTCGCCCGATTGTTCGATTTTTGAGTAGAAAAAAGTGATCGTTGGACCGTTTTTTTATTCTGTTCTTTTTTTATATTCCGTAAGGTTATTCCCCAAAATACTTTTTTTAATGATGAATTGATAGGTTTCGCTACTTGTCTAATTGTTTTTTAATCAGAATAAGCTTTGCCTTGTTTAGCTTCACAAGACATTCAATATCGTATTTATTGCGGGAATGGTTTCCTAAATTTTGTTTTCAGTATTGTATGTGTAGGAATGGATGGGCCTGGCTACTTGCCTAAATATTTACCCTAATAGGACATCTTTCCCAATTACTTAATTCAATTCGCTTGCTTGTGTACTGACTAGAATAAAGTTTCCCCTTGCTTTTTTGTACAGCATGCGTTTCCGAACAAACTCGTTAAAATTTAGAACAGTTGTACACGTTTCATGTGATCAAAAAAAGACCTTAAATGTTAATCGAGTATTTAGTAGGCCTTTGCGTTTTAATTCTCAGTATTTAACCAGAATTTTAAATTTTGTTTAAGGATGAATTTCACGTTGCAAAAAATTAAATGCGTACGGTATGGATGGATGCGTTGTTTTATGAATGACAAGCATATGCCATAACCCATTGCCCATTACTCTGCAAGTAATAAAAGAGACACAGTTACATTAATACATGCAGTCATGCTGCCGAGCATGGTGATACATACTAACTTTTTGTAGCCCTTCCCTGGCCTCTTCCCAGGTTAACTTGTGTTATGTTAAATAAGTACAACGTCGTCCGTAGCGAGGTTATAATAATACAACCTCGTCCCTGGCTATAATCGCTGTTGCGATGTCAGAAAAATACAACTAGTAACTTTTTAAACGTCCTAGATATTTAAGTTACACTTTAATAAGGGACATTAAATTAACGTGAATTTTTTTAAAATCTGGCTAAAAAGCGAAAATAGCCGAATACCAGTTGGCGAAGTCTAAAGTTTGTTAATTCAAGGAGACAACAGTTTCAATAAACCTGTAATACTTAGCTAGGCTTTTTAACTCACAATTAATTTTGTAACAACAAGCTTTATGATGTGTTTTTATTTGAAGTGACATTGAATTTTGTGAATTCCACGTAAATTATGTCTATTGTTGTAAGACTATGAAAGTTATTGGTTCGAATCCAATCCATCTTTAAAAGGTGGTAGTTCAAATTGATGAACAACATGGTGTGCAGTAATTAGTTTCATACTGCAACAAACAATAATCCAAATCAATTCAAAATTTATAATTCATACCAGTAATACACTTATTCTGTCTTTTTGTGTGCAAAATTGCGGTGTAATAGAATAAGCTCCATTAATCTCGCCCAAAATCTACAAAAAAATCGAAGGTTCAATTCGATATCCGCGGTATTTTAATTATTTTTAATTGCCATTGATAATAAGAACCGCCGTACGCTTTGTTACCCAGTCTTTTGTAACCACATCATCAAGTTCTATCCATGCCAGTACCGATAAATAACGATATGGAGGAGATTCTTATTTATCTTTTGCTGCTTTTTTTAAAATGGAAACAAGTCACAAATTTAAGCTCTTTCGAATTTTTCTACCGTGATTAATCAAAAGTTAAGGCTCTTTACATTGCTGTTTAATGGTTCCACAACGAAGATTTGAACAGTCAGATTTGAATAGTAAAGTTGTTGGGTTTTGACAAGGTTTAAAATGTTCTCCTTATGACTTTTTTGACTTCTAAGGGCTTTGTTTTTACAACATACTCACTATAAAAAAACGGACAATATATCGATAATGTAGAATGGATATTATGTCCATATGCACTGGAATGAACGGGCTTCTAAAATATATATAGATATATTGACCATATGTATGAAAAATGGATATAATGATGATTTTTTCAGGAAATCCGAGAATCCATATAATATAGAGACCTGGTGACCAGTGTCAGGACGGAGCGCATTGGTGCTGCGTCTATCCACTGCACTGCAGGGCGCTCCGCGGTTTACGGACTACTGCATCCTTGTTCCCCACCCTCTTCCCTGTTTGCAGACAAGGAAATATAACACTAAGATTTATTTATTTACGTCATCATCAGGTATCTACAAACTTGAGAAGCCGTCACTTACACTAGACTGAGGCTGTAGCCAGGATACCCAGCTCAACCTTCCATAACATTTCATATCATACTTTATGGCTAGCCTAGTTATTTAAGCTTTCTTTGATAGAGAAAGAAAAAATTGATCATAAAGGCGGTTTGAAGGGCCAAGGCTGGGTCTCCTGGCTAAATTTATGGCTAGACAGACTCGTTTTTTCACAGAACTGTGCGTTTATCTGCACGATAGTCGTTTAGGGGAAGTAGCTAATGTTTATTTACAGGTAATCAAGATTCTAATATGAAAGTGGAAAATAATAAACTGCCGTCATTAGCTAGGAGGGGGAGGGGTGGGGGTGTGTTTTGGAGATGGCCAGCCAGTT
Organism: Hydractinia echinata; assembly: GCA_030067915.1. NCBI lineage: Eukaryota > Metazoa > Cnidaria > Hydrozoa > Anthoathecata > Hydractiniidae > Hydractinia > Hydractinia echinata. The sequence continues at coordinate 174,826 of JASGCC010000269.1, forward strand.
AGGTGCGTACAAGAGTTATCTTACCTTTCTTTCTTGCCTCCAGCGATGAGTTAGGGGGCCACTAATCCATACTGTGTATTTTACCGTGGTCACTCACAAACAGAGTTGTTTGCCATGGTATAGACAACCGCAAAAAACTAAATTGCTTAAAAAGGATAACTACCATAACACAGGAACTCACAGTATAGTACTAAACTTGCACAAAGTAAAAGGCTGAGAGTATAAAATATCAATTGTTTAATAACAGTCTATGAAGTGTTCTATAATGGAAGATCACTTGAGACTTAAGTAATCAGAATCAGATAGTTTGTTGGGAAAGGTTGCTGAATATTGTTCCATTATTTAAAAAAATGAACACCGAGCAAATGTAGATTGAAGGTGGTTGTATATCTACACTAGGTACACTAGGTAACTTGTGAGTGAAGTGCAGAACAAGTATATTTCGAGCTAAAAATGGTTCCTTCCTGATCAATATAGTAAATTTCAAAAGGAATAATTGAAACAAGAACGTGTTGAAATTTCCATAAACACATTGAAAATGTGTATGTACTTTTCATGAAACAATCACACAATGGTGCCATGGCGAAAATTTATTTCATGAAATTTAATTTCACTTTTCGAAAGTTTTCTTCAATTCAATTCAATCTTGCAAAGTTTCTACGATTAAAGTAGGTAAGATATATTCTATCATCTGAATATATCTTCTTGTTTCATGAAAAAGATCTAGAGTGGATCTCAACAAAGAATTATCCTGCTAGCAAAATGGAAAAGTTGCTCCGTGAAAAACTTAAAAATAACAACAACAAGCGAAAAGGACAACGACATCTTATTTCATGGGCAGAAGCAATGCATATAAGGACAAACAAGAAAAAAAGAAGGCAGATAATAAAAGGAGAATTGAATTACATAGTATGTAAATCTGTGGAGACGTTGATAAAAATTATAAATGTTGAAAATTATATTGTATGGTATAGTAAAACTTGCGAGCCAATACTGTTTATGTATAAAATAGAAGTAGAGGGTTTAAATTTTACAATTTTACAATTTTTTAAATTTTACAACGAAAGCTTGATGCTGAAATATTTTGCTCAATGTGTTTTTATTTCTAAATATATACAGTATTAGGATATGGTTATTAGAATTAGGTAACATACTATATTTTTATCTCAAAATATAAGTCAATTTATTTGCAGATTTTTTTGGCTTGATATTCAAAAAAAATTTGTTTGTTATTCTGAATTTTGGATAGTGAAACATACTCCAATACGTTTTTGTTGATACATGTTGTGTCATCATACTTTATTTTCTACTTTTTCAGATTTGAAGGAACACATTCGAACACAACGCGAAAAGGTTAATCCTGAAGAGAGGCATGGACTTCGCGGAAAGGCAACTGTTGGAAGGGTGTCAGGAATTTGCGGGTGTTATTGCCATTGATCAAAACATATCTGCTATAGACAATGAAGATGATTTGAGCGACAAAAACAGTGACAGTGAAAAGGATTTTTCCCTGTCCGGCTCAGACAGTGACCCGGAATAATGTAGCTTTTATCGTCTGTATTTAATATTTGAACCACCATAGCTCTTTTCCGGGATTACATATTTTTGTAAGATTTCGTATCGTATCTGAAATCTTGTTTAAACGGGCTTTTCCCTCCTTCGTTTCCTCCTTCTCCTTCTCACTCATTCCACACAGTATGTTCTATTGTTTGTAATCAATTTACATTATCAACTTGTGTCAAGTCATTAAAGTATGTTTCTGAACTATAAAGGGAATAAAATAAATTGAATTTGTTCCGAAATCATTTAGCCTGCAAGGACTTTTCATTCTACTTCAATCAAGAAGAGAAAAACTATTAGCTCTATACTATATTTCAACTATTTGTAGAATATATATTTTTCCCTTTTTAACAAGTAGTTAATTGCTTCTTAGAATAATACAAGACGTATAGTATACGTAAAACTAGCACACCTCATACGTGACACTGTATTATATATATTCATTTGTGGAAATAAATTGAAATCAATCACAATGGGCTATCAAACGGAAAGTGAATGTTTCAAAATATCATTCCCGGCATGCTATGTAATATATTAAAAAGGATGGCCACAAGCTTGATCATATTTGTTTTGAAGTAATCATATAAAAAACTTTCTATATTAACAAAAAGCAATATATATAAAAAGGTAGCAATCTTCTTGTGAAACATTCTGTGATGCCACGGATGCTAATGGTTTTGACTTTCGTAGTGCATGAGCATATTTTTAGAAAAAAATAATTATTTGAGGAAACTACAAAGAAATTTTGAGTTACTGTCAGTACATTCATATACATTATGAGAACCATCACAAAACCATTCAATAAACCTGAAAGTATAACTCATAGCTTTCAGTCTGTGAAATACAAAAACACCACTAGATTTTATCAAGAAACTACAACTACAAACTACAATCGTTCAATATATATTAACAATTGTTTCACAAAAAACGGATTCTTCTATATTCGAAAGCATAACAGATTAATCCTTAACGAAGACGGCGTGATACATATTTGCCTAAACTTCGTTGCGGTATATGTTAACAAGTTTTAATGTTGTGAAACAAAAAGAGATTTCGTTCAACCAAGAGATAATCGGTATATGCAAAAGTATTCAGGTCTTAATTCATCGAAACAAGACAAGTAGAGTTCGTATATGTGACAATACCTTAGACACATTTCATTTTCCGGCCAAAATTAAGCGAAACGAGAGAAACATGGAGCGCTTAACTGATAATGCCATAGACAAGTGCTGACTTCGGTGATTTTTGTTCTGAAATTTCATTTTATTGTCAAAATTGAACGAAAAAAGAGAAACATGGAGCGTTTAACTGATACTATCATAGACAAGCGCCAAATTCGGTAACTTTTGTTCAGAAATTTTATTTTCCGGCCAAAATTGAATGCTACAAAAGCATTATCTAAATGGTTATGTAAGGCCCAATTCACCAAAACAACTGAACCTGTTATGTATAGATTGCTTCTAGAAACATGACCATTTTCCTGAATTTTTATCAATGGCCTAGCTCACCGAAACAACCAAATCTATTATGTACGGATTGCTTCTAGAAACAGGAGCTTTTTCCTGAATGTTTATCAATGGTTCAATTTACCGAAATAACCGAATCTGTGATGTATGGATTGCTTCTAGAAACAGGAGCTTTTTCCTGAATGTTTATCAATGGCTCAATTTACCGAAATAACCGAATCTGTGATGTATGGATTGCTTCTAGAAACAGGAGCTTTTTCCTGAATGTTTATCAATGGCTCAATTTACCGAAATAACCGAATCTGTGATGTATGGATTGCTTCTAGAAACAGGAGCTTTTTCCTGAATGTTTATCAATGGCCCAATCCACCGAAACAACTGAATCTGAGATGTATGGATTGCTTCTAGAAACAGGAGCTCTTTCCTGAATGTCAAAGGTCTAATTTAATGAAACAACCGAATCTGTGATGTATGGATTGCTTCTAAAACAGGAGCTTTTTTCTAAATTTTTATCAAAGGTCTAATTTACGGAAACAACCGTATCTCTTACGTAATACTGATCACTCGCCTTCACTAATGGTATTTGGAACATACATTGCTTGTGATGTATTCTGTAAGGCTCAAACAAACTGATCATGTATGGATAAACACTTTTCGCTGCATTAGAGGCCATGGTGTGCATTCTAGGTATTTCAAACTCGTTGGGTGAGCACAGTAGAACACAAGATGTGAAATTGAAAAGGAATATTTAAGCGGGTCTGCTAAGTTTGCTTCTTTGTATGTGATATTATGATCAACACTAGCGAATCGCCCATTATGCCTTGTTTGCCTACTAACTACACTTGATTTACTGATAAAAAAGCTCTTTGTAGGATGTAAACATATCCAGATTTAGTTTCGTTTCACACAGTGTACGGATATCATGAATTGCGTTTGAACATATAAACCACATTGGAAAGCCTCATTTCCTATTTCCATGAAGTCTGTTGTAGTGTTTTTGCAAATGCCAAAAACTGTAGAGAAATGTTTAAAGTAACAATTTCTTCACCTGAAAAGTGTGAAGTATGGATGACATTACAGACCGATTGTTCAAGTTCCAGCTTAAAAGTACTGAAATTTCGACTGTTCTTTCGTAAAACAGAAACTAGACATTTAACAATCAAGATAAAACTTAATTTGCGCAGAGTAACTTGTGAGGAATTGACGAATGATGTATAAATACTAGCGTCATAGTGACCACTCGTATTCACTCATGGTATTTAGGACATACATTGCTTGTAATGTATTCTGTAAGGCTCAAACAAACTGATCATGTATGGATAAACACTTTTTTCTGTATTGGGGCGCCATGGTGTGCATTCTAGGTATTTCAAACTCGTTGGGTGAGCACAGTAGAACACAAGATGTGAAATTGAAAAGGAATATTTAAGCGGGTCTGCTAAATTGCTTCTTTGTATGTGATATTCTGATGAACACTGGCGAATCGCCCTTTATGCCTTGTTTATCTACCAACTACAATTTATTTGCTGATAAAAAGCTCTTTGTGGGAACATGTCCAGATTTTGTTTCGTTTTTATATAGTGCGAGACCATTATGGCGATGGTAGTCTTTTGAACGCCGTTTTCGCCAGTTCACTTTGACTGAATAGTTAGAATATTTTTTGAAACTATTTGTATGAAGCTTTACTGCTGTAAGCCCCTGCGTTTTTTAACCATAGTCTTGGCTCTGTGAATAATTATTTTTTTTGTAAATAGAGTTTGTACAGTGATGAATTGTAATTGGCTTTTTAGTCACATTCTAAAAGTGGATGACTATGTTGCACAACACTAGAAAAAGACACCGTACCACACTCTACTACAAAGAAATGCATCCGTACTTTGGTTTTATGCAAAGAAATACGCTTTACTACAGACAGGTACGCTTTACTATGCTCTACCACGGCCTACCACACTCTACTACAGGCTACTACGCTCTACTACAGGCTACTACACTCTACTAGAGATAAATACGCCGTACTACAGTCTACTACACTCTACTACATAGAAATACGCTATACTACGCTCTACTACAGCCTACCACACTCTACTACAGGCTACTACGCTCTATACAGGCTACTACACTCTACTACAGATAAATACGCCGTACTACAGTCTACTACACTCTACTACATAGAAATACGCTATACTACGCTCTACTAGGCTCTACTACAGGCTACTACACTCTTCTACAGAGAAATACGCTCTACTACAGTGAAATACGCTCTACTACGCTCTACTACAAGCTACTACACTCTACTACAAGCTACTACACTATACTACAGGCTACTACACTCTACTACAGAGAAATACGCTCTACTACAGTCTACTACACTCTACTACAGGCTACTACAGAGAGATACGCCTTACTACAGAGAAATGCACTCCACTACAGAGAAATACGCTCTACTACAAGCTACTACACTCTACTACAGGCTACTATACTCTACTACAGAGAAATACGCTCTACTACAGAGAAATACGCTCTACTACAGAGAAATACGCTCTACTACGCTCTACTACAGGCTACTACACTCTACTACAAGCTACTACACTCTACTACAGGCTACTACACTCTACTACAGAGAAATACGCTCTACTACAAGCTACTACAAGCTACTACACTCTACTACAGGCTACTACACTCTACTACAAGCTACTACACTCTACTACAGGCTACTACACTCTACTACAAGCTACTACACTCTACTACAGGATACTACACTCTACTACAGAGAAATACGCTCTACTACGCTCTACTACAGGCTACTACACTCTACTACAGGCTACTACACGCTACTACAAGCTACTACACTCTACTACAAAGAAATACGCTCTACTACGGCCTGCTACAGGAAATAACGTACTGCTACACATCGCTACGAAAAATTACGCTTTACTACATTTTACTACAAGGAAAGAAAGGGCTTGCTACACTCGACAACAGACATTGATGAGCTGTGTGCTACATGGAGAATAGGAAATCATTATCTCCACAAGGCTTGGGAACGTACATAGGTCTAACGCATGTTGAATACGTTATCTCCTTCATATTAAGGAAGTAATACGTGGACGACTTATTACTACACTCGACAACAGACATTGATGAGCCTCACTACAGTGTGCTACATGAAAATACGCTCCATGCTACACTGTTGTTTAGAGTCTAGGCTATTGTGTGCTAAAGCGGGGCATATGGAGAATAGGAAATCATTATCTCCACAAGGCTTGGGAACGTACATAGGTCTAACGCATGTTGAATACGTTATCTCCTTTATATTCAGGAAGTAATACCGCTATTATTAAAAAGACTAGTCGATAAAACCCGTGGAAAAATCAACTTAGGCAGAGGAAAGGTCAGCACTGTCAAGTTCATATACATATAAAAAAATTTTTTTTGTCACCCGCGTAACATGTGAAGAGCTTGAAACTCAGATCAATATAATGTATATAAACATGTACATTATAGGAGAAAAGTTGAGGAGATATATTATACCTTTAAGTATTTTGACGTCAGCAAGGCCCCGTCAAACACTATTTCTTTTTTCAGTAATTTGCTTACATGTTGCCTATAATGTATAATGTTCGAAACGCCTATTGGTTTTTCGGTCAGTTGCTCATAAAGTTGATCTTGTTAACTCACCACATGATTTTTTAACAAGAGCTCTAACAAATATATCACCCGCAACATGTGTTTTTACTGAAACTATTTTCCTGCTAGTCAACATAGGATAAGCTTTCTGTTGCTGACCTAAACTACCTTCTTTTTTTTTAGAAAAGTAATCTTTAAATATAGATGCCGTAACTATTGGATACAATTCCTCTTTGGGACACAAGGGAGCTGAAATGGGAGGGATAAGATTGGGATCTAATGTTGTACCAAAACTTTCTTTGTTTAACTCTCAATTTTTCCGCCAGTGATGGGGATAATTTGAATTGTGCTCTTGTATTGTACCTTCTGTGGACAGGCCACGTTCCATAAGCCATTCTACACAATCTTTGTTTTCCATTATTACAAAAACAATTTGTATAAATGTTAAACAGCAAATAACTATAATATAATGACTTAGAAGTGTGTACCAACGCTAGCTAAGTGTTTACCCTTTGCTGGAATTCTAAATTTTTTTTCCCTAAAAGCCACTTCGCTCGGGCCCAGACCTGCGCGATATGAAACTCTGTAATGTAATTACTTTGACGCGGCGGCTTATATTCAAGATGGCGATCGGATTTGCATGGAATTAGCTTAGTTGCTCTTGTTTGTTTTACCTTAGTACTCTCTAATCCGGCAAAAAGGGTTTCTTAAATACTAATTATTTTATATTCAAGTATTTAGAGATAAGTTGTGGGAAGCAAGCTTTAAATGATTTACAGAGATCGATGTTAATTTTTTTTTAATTGTATAAAACTGTTTTTAATTTTGCAGCAATGGTATATTAATTGTTTTGTGGTTGTCGTTGTTGTTTCAGGTGAGTGAATAATATGATTCCAGACAGATATGAAAGTAACCTATTTTTTTTTATTTTTTTTTACAATGTAATCACCTCCCTGTTTTAAATAGAATAAGAAATCCTACACATCGCCTTAAGGAAAAATCCATTTAGGCAGAAGAAAAATAGAGAAGATTTGACATTTGAATATTTTATGACGTCAGCAGTGACGCGTTCATATAAATAAAAATTATTTTTAGAAATTTGTTAATTCGTCGCATTTTGTGTAGAGTTTAAAACTCTGATGAAAATATTGTATAGGGTTATATGACTTTAACGAATGGTTAAGGTGATAACCCTTTAAAATTTTGCTTCAAACACTGATCAAGATCATGTATAGGATCAGTTTTGACAAACGGTTGAAGATATATTGGCGTGGCAGGGTATTTCTTCATAATATCGTTTCTATGGAAACGAAATTATTCAGAATAATGTCATACAGTGAATGATATCATGTACGATGTGTGTCATTAGTGAGAGGGTATTTCTCAAGAATATGGTTTCTATTGGTGCATGGGTGCACACCCAACCTCACTGCTTGTATAGTTTAAAGTGAAAAGTCTTACCTTTGGTCTGCTTTAGGACTTTTGATGTGTCATTTCGCAGGAGAGTATTTAGCCCAATTATTATTTCTATTGGTGTATGGATGTGTATCCAACTTCAATGCTTGTTCAATTACATTGAAGAGACTTCCTATTGATTGGTTTGGTTTAGAAGTTTTGATGTGTCATTTCACGGGAGGGTATTTGTCAAAATATCGTCTCTATTGTTTACCGATAGGTATAGAACAATACCGCCTGTTTAGTGCATAGCTTCTTGTGTCATTTGCAAAGGAGTACTTTTCCAGAATATGGTTTCTATTGGTGCATGGATGTGTATCCAACATCAATGCTTGGTCACAGCGTAAAGTCTTCATATTGATTTGTCTGCTTTAGAACTTTTGATGCTTCATTTCGCAGGAGGGTATTTGTCCAAAGTATAGTGTCTCTTTGTGTATGGATATGCATCTAACATCAGTGTTGGTTTGGTTTACATTGTGAAGTCTTCCCTTTGATTGGTCTGCTGTAGGACTTTTGATGTGTCGTTTCGCGGGAAAGTATTTAGCCATAATATTATTTCTATTGGTGTAGAGATGTGTACCCAACCTCAATGGTTGTTTATTTTACAGTGTAAGTCATAGCGTGAATTCCAAAAATTAGTTTTTTTGGTGCTACAGGCTCAGTTTTTAAAATTTCTAATTGATATTTTCCCACTTGATGTATAAAAAAATGAGGAATATGTAATCAAATTTTCAAGAGCTTTCTTGGATTAGATATTCCAATATCGCGATAATTACAATTTTATCTACTGCAGATTTGTGTTCAAGGTGTTCTTTCTTCTTATCAGCTTAAATTACCAACTGATAACTGAATTTTCGAAAACAAACGCCAGGAGCACTTTTTAATGGATTATTCCATTGAAATATGACGTTTTATTTTAAACAAAAACGCCTCTACGAAGACACCATTTAAACTGCGCAACAACCCTCGGAAACTGTAATTACTTGTAGAATAATCACGAATTTGAAATGGATTACTGAAAAAATAATTTAAAGAGCAAGCATGGATTAGATATTCCGCACGGTGTTGTCCAAATTACACCCAGAATAGGAGACAGATTTTTCGTAACATGATCAGTTCCTTTTACAAACTAAGTCAAACTAAATACAACATGTTTATGCAACTTCATAATAGGAACAAAATAAACTAAAGCAGTTTAAGGAGCACTGTGAAAAGACTAATTCCATTAACACTAATTCCACAACTTCGTTATATTGACAACTTCTGTCCTGAGATTTTCAGTTTTTATTTTGCTATATGAAGATGCCTCAGTATGTCATTTTTGCCAAATTACGTCTTTGAGACACTTTGATAACGCCACCGAGAAACGAATTCCATAACTAAGAGCGTTCAAGGATTGAAAGAATTCCAATAAAAATTAGCAACCTGAGTTGTAATCTTACAATGGTATTTAATTTGAGTAGATATTTTCTGATCGATGGTTTAAAAAATTATTCTCCTCTTTAAGAGAAGAATAATTCGTTCTAGAAGGCTCCTTTAATTGATGTTACTCCCCTTAAGTGTTATAGTTGGAAGTCCGATAAACATTGATGGATAGTGATTTTTCCCTCCATATTCTATAAAATGGGAGAGGTTATCAGAATTTAAAAATCAAGAAAATCGGTGGAATATTTTCAGCTTTTTTACTCTGATCCTAATTTCAATGGAATATCAAATCCACGGAGACTCTTTAAATGGGATAAATTTTATACTTATGCCTTTTTGGAACACCCTTGTTCCATGTAAATATAAGAATTTGAAAAATTTTACATCTTGCTCAAAAATATTGTCATTTTTCTTTTCACCTAAGTTTTGACTTTTAATTTGGAATTCTTCCATATCTGTTAAAAAAGTATTTTTTCTTTTTCCTAATGATCCGTTATATTACTGACATGCCTTCTACAGAATTTCAGCCTAAGAGCCTTTACGGATAAAAAGTTATGACCTGTGGAATTTTCACTACAAACAACAATGGAATAATTTCATCCTAAAAGGCTCTAATCTTTAATGTGCTATAGCTTCTCTACGGCACTAGCTTCTTGAGTCGGACAAAAATCATTGGAATATTTTAATTTTTATGCACCTAAGAGATTTATTTGATTTAAGAACTAATCAAGTTATACTATTGAAATACTGCCCCGAAAAAAAGAGATAAAATTTTCATTTTCGCACGGTCTAAAATAAACACACACGTAAAGACTTTGCATTGATTGGCCTGCTTTAGGACTTTTGATACGTCATTTTCAGGGAGGATACTTGTTTCTACTGCTGTATGGATAAGTACATAACAGTAACGCCTGGTAAATGTATAGAATAATGCCTTGTCTCAGATTGGCATTTTTTAGGACTTGTGATATGTAATTTCGCGGGGGGTATTAGTCCAAAATATCTTTTCTATTGGTTATCGATGGGCATAGAACACTACCGCCTGTTCAATATATTGTACAAAAACGTCTCTTAATACGGCCGTTTTTATGTATTATGAAGGTATTATGCAGTATTATGCGATATTACGTTGGTTATGGCCATCGACATAAAAAATATGTATTTTTTATGTATTATGAAGGTATTATGCAGTATTATGCGCTATTACGTTGCTTATGGCCATCGACAGAAAAAATATGAATTTGTTATGGAACGAGAGAGAGTATTATGAAGGTATTATACAGTATTATGCGATATTACGTTGGTTATGGCCTATCGACAGAAAAAATATGTATTTTTTATGTATTATGAAGGTATTATGCAGTATTATGCGATATTACGTTGATTATGGCCATCGACAGAAAAAATATGTATTTGTTATGGAACGATAGAGAGTATTATGAAGGTATTATGCAGTATTATGCGATATTACGTTGGTTATGGCCATCGACAGAAAAAATATGTATTTGTTATGGAACGATAGAGAGTATTATGAAGGTATTATGCAGTATTATGCGATATTACGTTGGTTATGGCCTATCGACAGAAAAAATATGTATTTTTTATGTATTATGAAGGTATTATGCAGTATTATGCGATATTACGTTGATTATGGCCATCGACAGAAAAAATATGTATTTGTTATGGAACGATAGAGAGTATTATGAAGGTATTATGCAGTATTATGCGACATTACGTTGATTATGGATTATTGACAGAAAAAATATGTATTTTTTATGTATTATGAAGGTATTATGCAGTATTATGCGATATTACGTTGGTTATGGCCATCGACAGAAAAAATATGAATTTGTTATGGAACGATAGAGATTATTATGAAGGTATTATGCAGTATTATGCGATATTACGTTGGTTATGGCCTATCGACAGAAAAAATATGTATTTTTTATGTATTATGAAGGTATTATGAAGTATTATGCGATATTACGTTGATTATGGATTATTGACAGAAAAAATATGTGTTTTTTATGTATTATGAAGGTATTATGCAGTATTATGCTATATTACGTTGGTTATGGCCTATCGACAGAAAAAATATGTATTTTTTATGTATTATGAAGGTATTATGCAGTATTATGCGCTATTACGTTGGTTATGGATTATTGACAGAAAAAATATGTATTTATTATGGAACGATAGAGAGTATTATGAAGGTATTATGCAGTATTATGCGATATTACGTTGGTTATGGCCTATCGACAGAAAAAATATGTATTTTTTATGTATTATGAAGGTATTATGCAGTATTATGCGATATTACGTTGATTATGGATTATTGACAGAAAAAAATATGTATTTTTTATGTATTATGAAGGTATTATGCAGTATTATGCGATATTACGTTGGTTATGGCCATCGACAGAAAAAATATGAATTTGTTATGGAACGATAGAGAGTATTATGAAGGTATTATGCAGTATTATGCGATATTACGTTGGTTATGGCCTATCGACAGAAAAAATATGTATTTTTTATGTATTATGAAGGTATTATGCGGTATTATGCGATATTACGTTGATTATGGATTATTGACAGAAAAAATATGTATTTTTTATGTATTATGAAGGTATTATGCAGTATTATGCGATATTACGTTGGTTATGGATTATTGACAGAAAAAATATGTGTTTTTTATGTATTATGAAGGTATTATGCAGTATTATGCTATATTACGTTGGTTATGGCCTATCGACAGAAAAAATATGTATTTTTTATGTATTATGAAGGTATTATGCAGTATTATGCGATATTACGTTGGTTATGGATTATTGACAGAAAAAATATGTATTTATTATGGAACGATAGAGAGTATTATGAAGGTATTATGCAGTATTATGCGATATTACGTTGGTTATGGCCTATCGACAGAAAAAATATGTATTTTTTATGTATTATGAAGGTATTATGCAGTATTATGCGATATTACGTTGATTATGGATTATTGACAGAAAAAAATATGTATTTTTTATGTATTATGAAGGTATTATGCAGTATTATGCGATATTACGTTGGTTATGGCCATCGACAGAAAAAATATGAATTTGTTATGGAACGATAGAGAGTATTATGAAGGTATTATGCAGTATTATGCGATATTACGTTGGTTATGGCCTATCGACAGAAAAAATATGTATTTTTTATGTATTATGAAGGTATTATGCGGTATTATGCAATATTACGTTGATTATGGATTATTGACAGAAAAAATATGTATTTTTTATGTATTATGAAGGTATTATGCAGTATTATGCGATATTACGTTGGTTATGGCCATCGACAGAAAAAATATGAATTTGTTATGGAACGATCGAGAGTATTATGAAGGTATTATGCAGTATTATGCGATATTACGTTGGTTATGGATTATTGACAGAAAAAATATGTATTTGTTATGGAACGATAGAGAGTATTATGAAGGTATTATGCAGTATTATGCGATATTACGTTGGTTATGGCCATAGACAGAAAAAATATGAATTTGTTATGGAACGATCGAGAGTATTATGAAGGTATTATGCAGTATTATGCGCTATTACGTTGGTTATGGCCATAGACAGAAAAAATATGAATTTGTTATGGAACGATAGAGAGTATTATGAAGGTATTATGCAGTATTATGCGATATTACGTTGGTTATGGATTATTGACAGAAAAAATATGTATTTTTTATGTATTATGAAGGTATTATGCAGTATTATGCGATATTACGTTGGTTATGGCCATAGACAGAAAAAATATGTATTTGTTATGGAACGATAGAGAGTATTATGAAGGTATTATGCAGTATTATGCGATATTACGTTGGTTATGGCCATAGACAGAAAAAATATGAATTTGTTATGGAACGATAGAGAGTATTATGAAGGTATTATGCAGTATTATGCGATATTACGTTGGTTATGGCCATCGACAGAAAAAATATGTATTTGTTATGGAACGATAGAGAGTATTATGAAGGTATTATGCAGTATTATGCGATATTACGTTGGTTATGGCCTATCGACAGAAAAAATATGTATTTGTTACGTAGCGATAGAGAGTATTATGAAATTATTATGCAGTAATATGCGATATTACGTTGGTTATGGATTATTGACAGAAAAAATATGTATTTTTTATGTATTATGAAGGTATTATGCAGTATTATGCGATATTACGTTGGTTATGGATTATTGACAGAAAAAAGATGTATTTGTTATGGAACGATAGAGAGTATGATGAAGGTATTATGCAGTATTATGCGATATTACGTTGGTTATGGATTATTGACAGAAAAAATATGTATTTTTTATGTATTATGAAGGTATTATGCAGTATTATGCGATATTACGTTGGTTATGGATTATTGACAGAAAAAATATGTATTTGTTATGGAACGATAGAGAGTATTATGAAGGTATTATGCAGTATTATGCGATATTACGTTGGTTATGGCCTATCGACAGAAAAAATATGTATTTGTTATGTAGCGATAAAGAGTATGATGAAGGTATTATGCAGTATTATGCGATATTACGTTGGTTATGGATTATTGACAGAAAAAATATGTATTTGTTATGTAGCGATAGAGAGGATGTGGGACAATGAGGGTTCATCTGACGGGTCCATTTGGTTGGAGTACTGTGAATGAACGTCTGTCGGGTTTTTTTGTCGATAAAATATGAAGGGGTGCTAATTATGTTGTACGTCGTGTGTCGGGACCACTTAGCGCGGTGCTAAATGAAGTCATTGCCCACAGCTAGGCCGCGAAAATCTTGGATTGGTTTTTCAAAGAACCAGGCGTTTTGATTGGTATACTACGTGCAAGCGGTCAAAACAAAGTAATAAAACTGTCAGTAAAAGTGTCCTATTTGTTTTCTGTGGCTCCCGAGGGAAATTAGCGATTGAGATCACGGGGGTAATTATTATTAAAAATGGCGTATTTAAATAATGCATTCATTTTAATCACTTAATTGATTTTTTTAATTAAGGTTAGTAAATTAAAATAATTAAATTATTTCATCATCATCATCATTCTCGGCTTAACGTCCGTTTTCCATGCTAGCATGTGTTGGACGGGGTATATTAATGACCCTCTTCCAATCTGATCTAGACTGTGTTAGATCTAAACTCAACTTCCGCTGTATCAAGTCTGTCCTTATAACCTCCTGCCAAGTCTTTCTCGGTCTGCCTCTGGGCTTTGCCCCAGGAACTATCAAGTCTCTACACTTTCTTACCCAATTATCCTCCTCCATTCTTTCCAAGTGCCCCAGCCAATTCAATCTTCTTATCTGGATAACATCTTTAATTCTACGGATACTTAGCCTGCTTCTTAGCTCATCTGAACTCTTTCTGTCTCTCAGACTGGCGTTACACATCCACCTAACCATTCTCATATCATTCCTTTCTAAACGGTCAAGATCTTCCTGCTTCACTGCCCATGTCTCACTACCGTACAACATAACGCTTCTTACACAGGCCTCATACAACCTACCTTTTACCTCAATTGACAAGACTCTGCTGGTCAACAAAGGAAGTAACTCTCTGAACTTTTTTCAAGCAGAACCTATCCTGCAAGTAACACTTCTTCCAACACCCCCTTCACTGCCCAACATATCACCTAAGTAACAGAAGTTCTCAACTATCTCTAACGAGCCACTGTTGTACATCATTAAAGCTGGAAATACTTCATTCTCTATAATCTCACCTTTGCAACGCTTGCATACAAACTGAATGTCAGCTCTTAACCTTCCACCAATACTACTGCACTTCTTATGTACCCAATGCTTGCAAGTCTGACCAAAAATTGAGTTACTACCAACCCCTTTCCTGCAAACTCCACAAGGCCACTTTCCAACTACAAGGTCACACTTGGATGAATGCTACTAATCATGACTTTAGACTTTGCTGTGTTCACCCTTAGCCCTTTCTCTTCTAGTCCTTTCTTCCACTTCTCAAACTTTTCAACTAATTCTTCCATCGACTCTGCTATGAGAACCAAATCATCTGCATACAATAACTCCCATGGACAACCTGTTCTGAACTCCATCGACAGCGCTTCTAAGACTAGAACAAACAACAAAGGACTAAGTACAGAACCCTGATGTACACCAGGAAATAAATTATTTTCTTGAATATATTTTAATCAATAAAAAGATTTTCCATTAAACAACCCCCTGGTTAAGGGATATCGGCAGCCATTTTGCGTGACAGACGGACAGACATATACGGGTATTATAATATAGACTAGCCGGGAAACCCGGCGTCGAAACGCCGGGTTAAGCCACAAGTAACTGTTGTTGAACGCCCTGAGGAGCGCTTAATAAGAACCGCAAATTGTGCACACGGTCAGGTGGAACGCTTTAGTACGGGTATACAGTATGCCTTAAAACTGTGCGGCCTAGCGTTGGAAGGCACAGTGGAGCGCCTAATAAGAACCGCAAACAATGTCACACATTTATGTGGAGCGCTTTAGGAGGTATGCAGTATGTCGTGAATCGAGTAAAGCGCACACAACATTATAGTGTTTCAGTTGTAATGTATTTTTAAAAATATAACTTTACTGCAACTTTAACCATAAAAAAGCAAAGTTTACAACCTGTTGTTACCCCATCATAGCAAAAACAGTCGGTCAACCTTTTTTATTTGTCGAAGAATGTTCCCGGTGAAAGTTCAAAAGTGAATGTTACTCCAGGCTGAGTGCTTAGTGTACAGGTAAAACAATAGGTGTCATCACCTTTTCCACAAGAAATTTTATTGCAACTTCGGTTAAACAGAAACACAGGAAGCAGCCCATTGTTAACATTGAACTGAGCGCTTAGTAAAGGTAAACCGTGTCAATCATCAGGAATAATACCCTTTTCAAAAAAACTGTATCGCAACTTCGGTTTACATAAAAACACAGGATGCACTCTGTTGTTAACACAGGAATAAGCGCTATACAGGTATACCGTGTTGCATATGTCGTTAACAACGGGCTAAACGCTTAGTAGAGGTAAGCGGTGTTGCACATATATATAGACGTAATACCCTTTTCCAAAAAAACAGTCCGTTGTTATCATCGGGATAAGCGCCTCGTACAGTTGAACAGAGTTGAGCAGGCGTATAGGCGTAATACCCTTTTCCTAAAAAACTTTGTCGCAACTTCGGTTTAAATAACAACACAGGAAACAGCCCGTCGGTACCCCATTCAGCTAAAAAATCCTTCAGCAATTTTATTTTTGGGAATACGCTTTTATGACAATAAAAAAGGTGTAGCTACGAAACTGCATTTTCATTAGGCGTAAGAAAGATTTTGAAATTTTGTTGTAGCTATATAGCTAGCTAACTGTATTTGTTTGGCTACTTTCACTTTTTAGCCAGAGGTAGCTAACAGCTAGCTAGAAAGCCCCCAGTTGCAAGTTAGTAAAATCAGATTGGTAAAAATAACGCAAATAGAAATAATACTGGCTAAGATAAAAAGCTGTTGTATCAAACTGAATGAAAAGGCTAGCTAGCTAGCTCACTTGAAATCTATATATACGATCGTAGCCAAATTCTTAAAATTGGTAAGTTCAAGATTTGTATGTGGCTAAAAAACGTAACAATATATTTACCTTAACATGTAAAAACATATAAAAAACAAAAATAAACAGCTTTCAAAAGACAAAAACAGACTTACCAACTTCACTTCAACGCCACAGCTTTCAAAATGGCCGTATATCTATTTCATATTCCTTCGACCCGTAAAAATCGGGTTCTGCGGGATTTTCCGAAAAAGCTGCGCGCCACCATTTTGAACACACAGAATACGGCTATTATTATAGAGACTAGCCAGGAAACCCGGCGTCGAAACACCGGGGTAAGCCACAAGTCAAGGTGTGACCCGGCGTGGAACACCTGTGGAGTGCTTAAGAAGAGCCGTAAACTGTGCCACACGATCAGGTGAAGCGCTTTAGTACTGGTATACAGTATGTCGTAAATCAAGTGCAGCGCATACACCATTATAGTGTTGCCACTGTAACATATTTTTCAAAAAATAACTTTCCCGCAACAATAGCTGAAATAAAAATAGAGTTTACAAACCGTTGTTACTCCATTATAGCAAAAACAATCGGTCAATATTATTTTATTTTGCGGAATAAGTTTTTGTGAAAGTTAACAAATTAATCGTGACACTGGCTGAGCGCTTAGCACAGTTAAACCATGTTGCACAGGCGTATAGGGATAATACCCTTTTGAAAAAAACTTTCTCGCAGACTCTGTTTAAATAAAAACACAAGAAACTGTCCATTGCTAACACAGAGCTGAGCGGTTAGTCCAAGTAAACAGTGCTGCACATCCGTACAGGTGTGATTACCGAGAAAGTTTAAAAATAAATTGTCACAGTGGGCTGATCCCTTATTACAGGTAAACCACGTTCCATATGCGCATAGGCATAACAACCTTTTACAAAAAACAGTCTGTTGTTAACACTGGGCTAACCGCTTAGTACAATTAAACAGAGTTGAACAGGCGTAATACTCTTTTTCAAAAAAACTTTATCGCAACTTCGGTTTAAATGAAAACACAGGATGCACTCTGTTGTTAACACTGGGCTAAGCGTTATACAGGTAAACCGTGTTGCTTATGTCGTTAACAACGGGCTAAGCGCTTAGTACAGGTAAACGGTGTTGCACATATGTTTAGACGTAATACCCTTTTTCAAAAAAACAGTCCGTTGTTAACATCGGGCTAAGCGCTTCGTACAGTTGAACAGAGTTGAACAGGTGTATAGGCGTAATACCCTTTCAAAAAAAAATTTGTCGCAACTTCTCTTTAAATAACAACACAGGAAACGGCCCGTCGTTATACCCCATTCAGCTAAAAAATCCTTCAGCAATTTTATTTTTGGGAATACGCTTTTATGACAATAAAAAGGTGTAGCTTGTAGGGTTAACCAAAAAAAAAAGACAAGTTTCGCTCACACTCTTGATGCTTGTAACGACGTGTTCAAACTACAATATATAAGAAAAATGTATGTAGTGAATATTCAAAAAAATGACTAAGGAAATATAACAATATTATAAACTATATAATGCTTACCAGCTTGCCAAGTGTGAGAGCTTTGAAAAATAAACTTGATTAGAATTTTGTTGAAAAAAATTGAATTTGTGAAAGATTATTTAAACTTTTCTTGACATTGAAAAAGATGTGATCACCTCAGTGACTTCAAGTGAAAAAGTGAACTGAAAAATCTGCTTTTAAATAAATAAATATAAATTCCCTATAGAGTATACTTTTAGAGTATACACAAAGACACAAACAGGTGATTAAATGTTTACACTAAATACACTTGGGTAACTACACTTGACAACACAATAGTTAAATAAATTACAGAACAAACAGACAAAACATAAAGACAAATTTTAACATAGAGCTGACTCAACACTCCCCAACGATGATAAAATTTGTACTTTATTTTGAATAATAACTTGAGTCATTAAGAAACTTGGAATCGCAATACTGTGCAGCTTTGTATAGTTCCTCGTACAAATTCAATTCGTCAATTCGATGAATAACAATCAAGTTTTTAACTGAGCGATGGGTTTCGCGGTCAACGTTTTCATTGTTATTTCGATATTTAACAAGAACTCGTCTAATTTTATCGTCTCGACCATAATCGACCGACTTGATCATACCAAATTGATAATTCGAACTTAACATTGATTCTTGTTTTAAAAATAAAACTACGTCGCCTTCTTGAACATCCACATCCGATCTGAACCATTTCGGATGATCCATTAATTTGGGAACATGTGAAATTAACCAATTCTCATACCATGTATCGAATATCTTCTTATTCGTTCTCAGAATTTTATCGTAATCGTTAACTACTTTCATACTTCCAATCGGACTTCGTTCGTTATTTCGACCTAATCTTAAACGATTAGGGGTTATCAGATCCATGGCTTCAAAATTGGATTTGTTGTTTCCAAGAGCCAAAGGTAGGTTGTTAATACTGTTTGCGATGGAGATGCTATTGTTTCCCATTGAATGATCGACAATCTTGAATTATGTAAATTCTTCTCAAGTGAAACTTTTATTTGACGAATCTTACGCTCGACTTTACCATGTATGCTATGAGCACCAACAGGGCATACTTTAAATTCGACTGCCTCGTTTTGATGAAGTTGATATTTAATGTTGACAAAATCCAATCGCATTGATTCGCAACCTTTCACTAACTGACTGCCTTCATCTGGAAGGAGTACTTTTGGATAACCGACTTCACATGCAAATCTTGTGAAGGCTTGTAGAAATGCAGAAGTGCTGTAATCTTCCATCACCTTGATATTAACCGTTGATGTTGTTGTACAGCAAAAAACTATCAACCATATTTTGACAGTGGTTCGTCGATGATGCATCGAGTATGAAAGAAATGGACCTGAAAGATCAAGCTGCGTAATATAAAACACAGGTGCAATAGTTAGAGTGTGTTTTGATACAGGTACCATTACCACTTCCAATGTCCTTTTCTCCAAGTACCTGCATCTTGCGCAAGCAGCTTTCACCTTTTTTACCAATGATCTTCCTTCAATGATGTAAATCTGCTTTAATACATATCTCCATGTTGTCTCGACCCCTGAATGACGTACAGTTTTGTCATGCCAGTGAATATCGTTTACAACACTGTATACTATCGGTGAATGTCGGTCGACCACTGGGACACAAAATGTTGTTGATGACAGGTCCTTCATAACTTTTGTTGCTTGTCCAACAATCGTAACTTCATCTGTCGGAAGAATCCTTCCAGAGTAAAGGAGAATTCCATCCTTTTCGTGACTGATTTTTTCATATTGATTTGACTTCAGGAAATGTTTAATTTCCATTGTTGCCTTCTTGTGGAAATAGTTTTCTGCGTCTTTTATCTCCACATCTGACAGCACAACGGTATTTTTGATTTTTGATGATAAAACAATGGCGAGGATTCTTACCACTATTTTCCAGCGATGTCTGTTGGGATCGATAAGGTATTTCGAAAATTGATATCTGTCAGATATTTCTTTTGTGATGGTAGAATCAAGAGCTAGGTATGTGGTTTGTGGTTCTGGTTCGTATTTTGGTGGAGTTTCACGTTTAATCAATTGAAGATTTTGGTTATTTAGAACAATTTCCTTAGCATCCATCATTGGAAAATTGGACTCTTCACCTCTCATCCACTCGAAACCTCTACACCAAACAGATTCAGTTAGAACATTGCTAATGGAAATACATCTTCGGGTACCAATATCTGCAATCATATCTTCTGATCTGACATATCTCCATTGATCAATAGATGCGAATCTTTGAATTTCTATAACTCGATTTCTTACGTATTGCTTTAGAGCTCGATTTTCATTCGCTAACCAGTACAGGACAATTTGGCTATCTGTGAATTTGATGGCTTTTTTGTGGATCTTATGAAGAGATCTTCTTACCACTTCACCACAATGTGTGTTGACAATAGCTGCGAATAACTCTGCTCGAGGCTGTGACATACCGTCTGGAATTAAGCGAGATTTTGCAAAAATGAGTTGAGAAGAAAATCCTTTACTTTTTCTTTTGAATCGAATGTAGATGGCAACACAAACCAGTGATTGGCTGGCATCTCCAAAATCTAATGTGGATGCGTCAAGGCTTTCCGCATCATCTGGAACAACTGCTCGTTGAAATCGGATGTTTTTTATTTCATCCATCATTTGAAAGTGTGATATCCAAATCGACCTCAAGGAATCGGGAATTATGTCATCCCAATCCAAGAAGCGTTTCACAAGTTCGTGCAGATCCATTTTCATCGTGGCAGTAATTGGAGTTAACATTCCTGAGATGTCAAAGATTTCTGCCACCTTCGATGCGCAATTCCGTCTGGTGAGTTGCTCTGGTATTTGTGTGATCTGCTTCACTTTGCGACCACGATGTTTCTTTGCAAAGTTAAGATCTTTGATATCGAGGGAAATTTCATCTACCTTTGGATACCAAAGAAGACCAGCCACACACAGCGTGAGTCCATCACTTGATAAATTTTCTTGTGGCTTCTTCCCAGATATTGTGACACCTTTGAGTGTGAATCCACCACGATTTAGAACTAGTTCCAGTTCATCTACTCTTTGTAACGTTTGATCCATTGTTGGACAGCCTGACATACAGTCATCAACGTATATGTCTTTGCAGACGGTTTCATATACCTCCGGGTATGGTTCTTGAAATAATTTGGCAGTTTCTCGTAGACCACGTTCTGCCTGATTTCCAGATGATTTTACACCATAGATGATTGTCTTGATAACTTTTTCCTCCGGCGGTTTATTTGGATCTAACTGCTGTTGCCACAAGTATCGTTGATAGCACCAGTCCTCTTCACGAAGTTTGACAGCATTATACATTTTTTGTATATCTGTGTGGAATCCAACTTTGTGTATTCTCCATCGAATGAAGATTTCGACAAGATTGTTCATGTTATTTCGACCTTTGGCAAGGATACTGTTAAGGCTGAATCCAGTTGATGTTGGTTGTGATGCATCGTATACAATGCGACATGGTGTTGTTGTTGAATTATCTTTCCATGCCACCCTCCAAGGAATGTAGTTTTTCATTTGATTTTTAGCAAGTGATGGTTGAATATTGGCTGGTAGATTTTTAACATATTCAACAAAACCAAGTGAGTGAAGTTTGGCCTCTGATTTTATAATTGATTCTTTATCTGCTTGATTTTTCTCCAATCGTTTCAGTTGTTGGAAGTATACGTTCAGAGCTTTGTGTCGATTCGGACTTAAATTGATACTTGGGTCTCGCATGAATGGAAGGTTAGCGATCGTAATGCAGTTCTTGATATCAACATGCACAGATTTATTAATAACCTCTTGTTCTATTTCCTCCTTGATTGACAACGATTCATTTTGGTCATGGTTTTTGCAAGTTGAACACGTACGACATTTGATGCATCTGTAATTTATTTCGCTCCCTGCAGCTTCCACTTGATTAAAAGATTTAATGTTTTTTGATACAAACGTGTGGTGATTATTCTCAAAGTCAAAGTTATTAACGTCATTTACTGAAATGTCAAATAAATCATTTTTATATCCTAACAGGGAAACATCTGGGTTTACTTGATACCCATTCTTGAAAAGACAATGTTGATTTGATAGAAAGGATTTGCAATAAGATAAATGGTGATACCTTTCAATTTGGGTGAATACTTCATGCGGCCCTCCAATCACACCATAACTACCCAGTATTTTTAAAATGTGATTTATAAATTGTTAACCCGGATGGCATCTGGTATACTGCTTCAGGAAAGTATCGTAGGTATTTCACTCCCAGCATGAAGTCTGTTTCTCCACCGACGAATGGTAACAAAGAAGGTAAGTTTCTTACATCATTTCCTGATTGACGGTATGATTCTTTAATATCAGACTCTACTCTTCCACCAAGTGGGTATTTTGGGAACGTTGCTGTTACTTGTTACATGCATAATCCTGACATCACAGCATCTCCTCCATTAGCAAGTGGCAGTCTGACACTATATATTCCATGAGTTGTTTTTGTCATGATACCTCCGACTCCACCAAGGGTTATCGGTCCAGTACACTCTTGAACTGCACGTTGCCCAAGCTTATGAACAGCATTGAGTCTGCTTATAAAATCACCACATCCTGTATCGTAGAACATCGAGTATTGGTGATTATCAATCTCGATTGTTTGTAGCATATAGATTGCTTTATTGTCTTCCTTTTCGTTGATTAACGTTGATTTATAGCTAGAGCTTTTGGTTGCTTCAACATGGTGTGACAATTTGATATCCTTTGCATAAGAAGGTAATTCAACTTGATATCGTCTCAAAATACATCTGGTTTTGTAGATGTCGAGTACGTCTTGATTTTCTTCGTTGTCCTTGTGTTCTTCACACACAAGAAAATGTTTCTTTCTTGGGTACTTATCATGCGAAGGATGCTTACAAATAAAGTCCCTTTGACAATGACCTTCTTTGTGTTTGCCTCTATTCATTGCCTTACCTGGAAAAAGACACTGAAAACAGAGGCCTTTAGATCTCAGCACTGAAAATCGTTCAGCTGGTGACATATTGACAAAGCGTTCACAAACAAAATACTGTACAATTTTTGTGCCTCCGGGACCATTGGTCATCACATGATCAGGTTGATTACAGATAAAACAAGAATTTGGTACCTCATTAAAATCGGTGAGATTTTGATCATTCTTTCCAGTATAATGCGACTGTCGGTTACCATATTTTGATGGAACTTTTCTTGGTTCTAGTGTGGTATTTTGAAGTAGGGCTTTCTGTTGATAAACTTTGATTTCTTTTTCCAAGAATGTGATGAGTTTATGCCACTTACTTTCTCCTACTGAATCATCATCACAACTAGCAGCCAACCACCTTGTCACTCTGTTATCACCGATCAATTTATAGATCCTTTCCAGACCATCACCATAGAATAACTCATTTTCAATTCTGTGACACTTCGCTAAGTGTATCATATCCTTCATGATGTTGACAATGTGGCTAAGTCCTTCAACCACCTTTTCTGGATCCTTGTGCTTCAGTTCAGTTTTATTCAACTCTGCCAATTTCTTTGATAGTAGCGTTTTCTGATCTCCATATGCATCTTTAAGTCTCCTCCAGATCTCATTGATATTAGTTACATTTCTCACCAGTGTCAACGCTGGGTGTTCTAAAAAATTATTCTTCAGAAGATCTGGTAGAACAGCATTAGGTGTGAATCTTAGGTACAATTTTTCGAAGTCAGTTTGAAATGTATATATATCACAAACACTGCCCTAACCTTTAAATATAGTAATTTTATATTCAAAGTTGATGAGTTAAACTTCTCCACTTTTGAAAGTTCCCTATCCTGATATTCCTGATCAAGGGTTTTGATGTAACAGTTTTTGAGATCAACAAGTTTGTCATACCTTTTATTTAGATCATCTAAATTACCTTCATCCTTCCCTTTCGCGGTTTCGATCATTTCTTTAAAGGATTTTCTTAATGTTTCCATCTGGCTTAACTGCTCCGGCAAATCCTCTTTTCTCTTTTTGATTTCCTTATCATCCAAGGTGGACAGGGATGATGTGAAAGATTCCTGTAAATACGAAATTAACTGAATGATTTCATTGACAAGGAACTTCATTTTTCTTTCTGATGATTCTATGTCGCCAAGATTTTGTCTTTCTCGTAATCTCTGTCGACGCTCTCTCTTCATCATAACGAAACTCTTCATGCTTTCGATTTTGAGAGTATATGATTTACCATACGTTCCTTCGTAAAGTTCCTTTAAGTTTGCTGATAGCTCCCTGTGTTTTCGCCTATACTGGGTGCGTAAATTTTCCATTTGCTTGATATTCGAATCTATATCTTCAATTGATTCGCCATAATATCCTGACTGGTTTTCATCCACAAAATCGTCAATGTCATCAGCTAGTATTGATTCATCGATTGATAGTTGAATAACTGGGTCTGAGTTTTTGCTGATACTAGTGTCTTCGGATGCCATTACTACAATTTTTCCATCTACTGGAGTATCTTGAACTTGAGAAGAAATTTGATTTATAGCTCCAGTAGCATGTAATGATTTGTAGTCAATACGAACTTTATCGGCGATCCTTTCACTACGCCTCATTAACAAACAATCGCCTGCTGTTTGAATGTAGGGTTAACCAAAAAAAAAAGACAAGTTTCGCTCACACTCTTGATGCTTGTAACGACGTGTTCAAACTACAATATATAAGAAAAATGTATGTAGTGAATATTCAAAAAAATGACTAAGGAAATATAACAATATTATCAACTATATAATGCTTACCAGCTTGCCAAGTGTGAGAGCTTTGAAAAATAAACTTGATTAGAATTTAAATAGACTTGTTGAAAAAAATCGAATTTGTGAAAGATTATTAAACTTTTCTTGACATTGAAAAAGATGTGATCACCTCAGTGACTTCAAGTGAAAAAGTGAACTGAAAAATCTGCTTTTAAATAAATAAATATAAATTCCCTATAGAGTATACTTTACAATTAAATTTTATAACATTGCACAAATTGACATTTAATTAACACAAATACACAAACAGGTGATTAAATGTTTACACTAAATACACTTGGGTAACTACACTTGACAACACAATAGTTAAATAAATTACAGAACAAACATGGCAGACAAAACATAAAGACAAATTTTAACATAGAGCTGACTCAACATAGCTACGAAACTGCATTTTCATAAGGCGTAAGAAAAATTTGAAAATGTTGTTGTAGCTAGCTAGCTAATTGTATTTATTTGGCTACTTTCACTTTTTAGCCAGAGGTAGCTAACAGCTAGCTAGATAGCCCCCAGTTGCAACTTAGTAAAATCAGATTGGTAAAAATAACACAAATAGAAATAATGCTGGCTAAGATAAAAAGCTGTTGTATCAAACTGAATGTAAGGCTAGCTAGCTAGGTCACTTGAAATCTATATACGTTCGTAGCCAAAATCTTAAAATTGGTAAGTTCAAGATTTGTATGTGGCTAAAAAACGTAACAATATATTTACCTTAACATGTAAAAACATATAAAAAAACAAAGATAAACAGCTTTCAAAAGACAAAAACAGACTTACCAACTTCACTTCAACGCCACAGCTTTCAAAATGGCCGTATATCTATTTCATATTCCTTCGTCCCGTAAAAATCGGGTTCTGCGGGATTTTGCCGGGATTTTCCGAAAAAGCTGCGCGCAACCATTTTGAACAGACAGAATACGGCTATTATTAAAGAGAAGACTAGTCGTTACCCCCGTGGAAGAATCCACGGGGTCGCCCGTCCTTTATATATCGCATTTCGTGTTTCCGTAACAGGACGCGGCTTTCGCGGACAGACAGACAAAATACGGCTATTATTAAAGAGACTAGTCGTTACCCGTGGAAGAATCCACGGGGTCGCCCGTCCTTTATATATCGCATTTCGTGTTTCCGTAACAGGGCGCGGCTTTCGCGGACAGACAGACAAAATACGGCTATTATTAAAGAGACTAGCCGGGAGAACCGGCGTCGAAACGCCGGGTTAAGCCACAAGTAACTGTTGTTGAACGCCTTGAGGAGCGCTTAATAAGAACCGCAAACTGTGCGACCCGGTGAGGTGGAGCGCTTTAGTACGGGTATGCAGTATGTCGTAAATGAAGTGGAGGGCACACACCATTGCAGTATTGCGACTGTAAGATATTTAAAAAAAAATAATTTCCCGCAACAAAAGCTGAATTAAAACAGAGTTTACAAACCGTTGTTACTCCGCCATAGCAAAATCAATCGGGCAATATTATTTTATTTTGCGGAATAAGTTTCCGTAAAAGTTCAAAACTTAATCATGACAGTGGGCCGAGAACGCATAATACCCTTTTCATAAAAAACTTTACTGCAATTTCGGTTTAAGTTAAAACACAGGAAAAATCCAGTCGTTACCCCATAAAAAAACTAAAAAAACTCCATAATTGGAGTGCTCTAGTACAGGTATGCAGAATATGTTGTGAAGTAAAGCTCACACAACATTATAGTGTTTCGGTTGTAATGTACTTTTTAAAATATATGTATATATATAACTTTACTGCAACTTTAACCGAAATAAAAACACAGTTTACAACCTGTTGTTACCCCGTCATAAGAAAAGAAAATAGTCAATATTATTTTATTTTGCGGAGTACGTTTCAGTAAACCTTAACAAATTAATCATGACACCGGACTGAGCACTTAGTACAGGTAAATGGTGTCACACATGCGTTATAGCCATAATAGCCTTTTCCCAAAAAAACTTATCGCAACTTCAATTTAAATAAAAAACACACAAAACACCCTGTTGTTAACACCAGGTTGAACGTTTATTGCAGGTAAAAAAACTTTATCACAACAGATTAAATAAAAACACGGAAAAAGCCCGTCATTAACACCAGGCTGAGCACTTAACATGTAAATTGTGTCATACATGAGTAAAACGGTTTAAATAAAAACACAGGAAACAGCCCGTCGTTAACACCAGGCTGAGCGCTTAACAGGTGAATCGTGTCATACATGAGCATAGGGGTAACACGATTTTCCAAAAATCCTTATCGCTTCGGTTTTAAAAGAAATCAGTGAACAGCCTGGCATTAACCCGGTTCAAATAAAGCAGCAGGACCGCAGGGATTTTCCGTCCGCCTCGCTACTTACGACGCCATGTTGCGCACAAACAGACAGACGGAATACGGCTATTATAATAGAGACTAGTCGTTAACCCGTGGAAATATCCACGGGGTCGCTCGTCTTTAAATTACACACTATTACACACAGGCGTATAGGCGTAATACCCTTTACCAAAAAAACTTCCTTGCAACTTCGGTTTAAATAAAAACACAGCCTGTCGTTGCCCGTCCAGCTAAAACAATCGCTCAGCCATTTTATTTGCGGAAAAAGTTTTCAGGAAAATAATAAAAGATGTATATAGCTAGCTAGCTACCTAGCTAATTGCATTTAGCATAAGAATTATTGCTTAAGAATATTGTTGTACCCAAACTGCATTTTTATACTCTCACTTTTTAGCCAAATATAGGAGCTAGCTAAATGGCTACGGCCTCAACATAAAAATAAATGTTGGCTAGGATAAAAAGCTCTTATACCATACAGAATAGTAATAAGTAAGGATGGCTAGCTAGCTAGGTAGCAAAATCTTCGTTCCTAGCCAAACATCCTAAAACTGGTGCGTTTAAGATCTGTACATGGCTAAAAAACGTGACAATATATTTATCCTAACGTTGAAAACAAAGAGAAAACAAATATTACAAATATATAAAGCTTTTAGAAGATAAAAAAGTCAAACAGGCCTACAAACCTCACACACTGACCACACACACGACCATTATCAAAATCAAAATGGCCTTCGTTCCGCGAAGATCTTGGATTCTTTCTGGTCGCGAAAATCTTGATTTTTTTTTATAGAATCAGGCGTCGTGATTGGTATACTACGCGCGAGCGGTCAAAAAAAACTTTCTCGCAGACTCTGTTTAAATAAAAACACAAGAAACAGTCCATTGCTAACACAGGGCTAAGCGGTTAGTCCAGGTAAACAGTATCGCAACTTCGGTTAAACAGAAACACAGGAAACAGCCCGTTCTTAACATTGAACTGAGCGCTTAGTACAGGTAAAACGTGTTGCACATAAGTATAGGCGTAACACAATTTTTAAAAAAAACTTTAGGGCAACTTCAGTTAAAAAAAATTCAGGAAACCGCCTGTCGTTATCATGTTCAGTTAAAAAAAATACTCCACAATTTTATTTTGCAGCATAAGTTTTCATAGCAGTAATAAAATTGGTAGCTGCCTAACTGCTTAACATAAGAATTAAGAATTGTGTTGCAGCCAAACTGCATTTGCACTTTTTAGCCAGAGGTAGCTAAAAGGAGGTAGCTAGCTAGCTAGGTAGATACAACTTCAACATAAAAATAAATAACAATATACCAAACTGAATAAAAACTTTAAAAGTATAGGAATAAATAAAGCTAGTTATAGCTAGCCTCCAAGCATGTTGCCTAAAAATCTACGTTTTTAGCTAGCTAAAAACTTAGAATTGGTTTGTTTAAGATTTATACATGGCTAGAAAACGTGATGACTTATTAACCTTAACATGTGAAAACACACAGAAAATAAATATTCCTATAGATACAAAGTATTTAGAGAGAAAAGGATTGAAAGGAGACCTACAAACCTCACAACATCACTTTTAAACCAAAAATGACCTTCGTAAGTTCAGCATAGGTCCTTCGTAAGTTCAGCATGGGTCCTCCGTCGGCAAGTTGAGGCAGCGAAGAACTTGGATTGGTTATTAGTGAAAATCGAGCCTCGTGATTGGTTAATAACGAAAACCAAGCCGTAAAAAACGGGGTCTGCCGGGGATCCAAAATAAAGCAGCAGGGTCGCGGGGATTTTTCGCGGGTCTCGCTACTTGCGACGCCATGTTGCGCAGACACAGACAAAATACGGCTATTATAATAGAGACTAGCCGGGAAACCCGGCGTCGAAACGCCGGGGTAAGACAAAGTCAAGGTGTGACCCGACGTTGAACACTCTGTGGAGCGCTTAATAAGAGCCGTAAACTGTGCCACACGATCAGGTGGAGCGCTTTAGTACAGGTATACAGTATGTCGTAAATTAAGTGAAGCGCATACACCATTATAGTCTTGCGACTGTAACATATTTTTCAAAAAATATTCCCGCAACGATAGCTGAAATAAAAACACAGTTTACAAACCGTTGTTACTCCATCATAGCAAAAACAATCTGTCAATATTATTTTATTTTGCGGAATAAGTTTTTGTGAAAGTTAAAAAATTTATCGTGACACTGGGCTAAGCGCTTACTACAGTTAAACCGTGTTGCACAGGCGTATAGGAATAATACGCCTTTGGAAAAAACTTTCTCACAGACTCTGTTTAAAAAAAACACAACAGGGCTGAGCGGTTAGTCCAGGTAAACATTGTTGCACATCCGTACAGACGTGATTACGGAGAAAGTTTAAAAATGAATTGTCACATTGGGTTGACACCTTAGTAGAGGTAAACCACGTTGTACACATGGCGCATAGGCGTAACAGCCTTTACCAAAAACAACAGTCTGTTGTTAACACTGGGCTAACCGCTTAGTATAGTTAAACAGAGTTGAACAGGCGTATAAAGGCGTAATACCCCTTTCCAAAAAAACTTCATTGCAACTTCGGTTTTAATGAAAACACATGGAACAGCCTGTCATTACCGGTTCAGCTAAAATAATCTGTCAGTCATTTTATTTGCACAAAAATTTTCAGGAAAAAATAATAAAAGATGTAGCTACCTAGCTAACAGCATTTAGCATAACACTTTTTGTTTAAGAATATTGTTGTAGCCAAACTGCATTTTTATACTCTCACTTTTTAGCCAAAGATAGGAGCTAGCTAAATGGCTACAGTTTCAACACAAAAATAAATGGTGGGTAGGATAAAAAGCTGTTATACCATACAGAATAGTAATAAGTAAGGTTCTAGCTAGCTAGCCTCCAAAATCTTCGTTCCTAGTCAAAAATCCTAAAACTGGTGCGTTTAAGATCTGTACGTGACTAAAAACGTGACAATATATTTATCTTAACATTTTAGAACATACAAAAACCAATATTCCGAAAATAAAAAGCTTATAGAAGACAAAAAGGTGAAACAGACTTACAAACAGCACTGACCCACCATTACTTTAACAACTAAAATGGCCATCATGTTTCGGTCCTCATGTTTCTTCGTTGGCATGCCCAGGCCGCGAAAGTCTTGGATTGGTTTTTTAAACAATCAAGCGTTTTGATTGGTGTATTATGTGCGAGCGGTCAAAACAAAGTCAGTAAAACTATCAGTAAACTGTCCCATTTGTTTTCTGTAGCTTCCGAGCGAAAACGGCGATTGAGGTCACGGGGGTAATTATTATTAAAAATGGCGTATTAAAATAATGCATTCATTTTTATCATTAAATTTAATTTTCTTACTTATGGTAATAAATTAAAGTAATTCAATTAATTAAAGAAATAAATTAATTTTTAGAATTTATTTTAATCAATAATAAGATTTGCGATTAAACAACCCCCTGGTTTCTAAAAATCGCGGAAAGATCAAAGGAATATCGGTAACCCTTTTGAACAGACAGACAGACGGAATACGGCTATTATTATAGAGACTAGCCGGGAAACCCGGCGTCGAAACGCCGGGGTAAGCCACAAGTCAAGGTGTGTCCCGCCGTTGAACACTATGTGGAGCGCTTAATAAGAGCCGTAAACTGTGCCACACGGTCAGGTGGAGCGCTTTAGTACAGGTATGCAGTTTGTCGTTAATCGAGTAAAGCGCACACAACACTATGAAAAACGGGGTTTGCCGTGGATCCGAAACAAAGCTGCAGGGCCGCGGGGATTTTCCGTATGTCTCGCTACTGGCTCCGCCATGTTGCGCAGAGACAGACAAAATACGGCTATTATAATAGAGACTAGCCGTTAACCCGTGGAAAAATCCACGGGTTCGCCCGTCCTTTATATATCGCATTTCGTGTTTCCGTAACAGGACGCGTCTTTCGCGGACAGACAGACAAAATACGGCTATTATTAAAGAGAAGCCGTTAACCCGTGGAAGAATCCACGGGTTCGCCCGTCCTTTATATATCGCATTTCGTGTTTCCGTAACAGGACGCGGCTTTCGCGGACAGACAGACAAAATACGGCTATTATTAAAGAGACTAGCCGGGAAACCCGGCGTCGAAACGCCGGGGTTAGCCACAAGTCAAGGTGTGACCCGCCATTGAACACTATGTGGAGCGCTTAATAAGAGCCGTAAACTGTACTACACGGTCAGGTGGAGCGCTTTAGTACAGGTATGCAGTATGTCGTTAATCGAGTAAAGCGCACACAACACTATAGTGTTTCGGCTGTAGTGTATTTTTGAAAATATAACTCTACTGTAACTTTAGCCAAAATAAAAACACAATTTACAACCATTTGTTACCCCGTCATAGGAAAAACAATTGGTAAATTTTATTTTATTTTGCGAAATAAGTTTCAGTAAAGGTTAACAAATTAATTGTGACACTGGACTGAGCACTTAGTACAGGTAAATCGTGCGACACATGCGTTTAGGCTTAAGACCCTATTCAAAAAAACTATTGAAGCTTTGGTTTACAAAACACAGGATACACTTTTGTTGAAACGCCGGGTTAAGCCACAAGTAGCTGTGTTACCCAGCGTTAAACACCAGATTGAGTGATTAATAAGAACCGTCAACTGTGCCACACATTCAGGTAAAGCGCTTTAGTACAGCCATATAGTGTGTAGAAAATGAAGTGAAGTGCACACAACTTTACGGTGTTTCCGGTGTAATATACTATTCAAAAAATAACTTTCGACAACTTAGGTAAAATAAAAACACAGATTACAATTCAATGTTACCACGTCATAGCGAAAACAGCTGGCCAACCTTCTTTATTTTTCAGGGAATGTTCCCGGGAAAAGTTCAAAAAAATGTTAAGCTGAGCGCTTAGTATAGGTAAACAATGTGTACTTTTTTTCTGTAAAAAACGTTATCACAACTTCGGATAAACAGAAACACAGGAAACAGCCCGTTGTTACCACTGGACTAACCGCTTAGTACAGGTAGACTGTGTCGCACATGAGTATATAACACCATTTTTAAAAAAACTTTATAGCGACTTCAGTTTAAAAAAAATCAGGAAACCGCCTGTCGTTATCAAGCTCAGTTAAAAAAATATATACTCAGCAATTTTATTTTTCAGCATAAGCTTTCATAGCAGTAATAAAATTGGTAGCTGCCTAACTGCAGTTAGCATAAGAATAAGAATTGTGTTTCAGCCAAACTGCATTTAGCTACTTTCACTTTTTAGCCAGAGGTAGCTAAAAGGAGCTAGCTGGGTAGACCCAACTTCAACATAAAAATAAATAACAATATACCAAAGCGAAAAAAACTTTAAAAGAATAGGAATAAAAATAAAGATAGCTATAGCTAGCTGCCTCAAAATCTACGTTTTTAGCTAGCCTAAACACTTAAAATTGTTTTGTTTAAGATTTATACATGGCTAGAAAACGTCATGTTATACTCACCTTAACATGTGAAAACACACAGAAACTAAATAATCCTATAGGATACAAAGTACTCAGAAGAAAAAAGAATCAAAAGGAGACATACAAATTTCAAACCATCACTTCCAAACCAAAATGACCTTTGTAGGGGTAGCATGTTTCCTCCGTCGGCATGTTGAGGCCGCGAAGCACTTGGATTGGTCATTAGTGAAAATGGAGCCTCGTGATTGGCTATTACGCGTAAGCGATCAAAACAAAGCCGGTAAAAACGGGGTTTGCCGTGGATCCGAAATAAAGCTGCAGGGCCGCGGGGATTTTCCGTATGTCTCGCTACTTGCTCCGCCATGTTGCGCAGAGACAGACAAAATACGGCTATTATAATAGAGACTAGCCGTTAACCCGTGGAAAAATCCACGGGTTCGCCCGTCCTTTATATATCGCATTTCGTGTTTCCGTAACAGGACGCGTCTTTCGCGGACAGACAGACAAAATACGGCTATTATTAAAGAGAAGCCGTTAACCCGTGGAAGAATCCACGGGTTCGCCCGTCCTTTATATATCGCATTTCGTGTTTCCGTAACAGGACGCGGCTTTCGCGGACAGACAGACAAAATACGGCTATTATTAAAGAGACTAGCCGGGAAACCCGGCGTCGAAACGCCGGGGTAAGCCACAAGTCAAGGTGTGACCCGCCATTGAACACTATGTGGAGCGCTTAATAAGAGCCGTAAACTGTACTACACGGTCAGGTGGAGCGCTTTAGTACAGGTATGCAGTATGTCGTTAATCGAGTAAAGCGCACACAACACTATAGTGTTTCGGCTGTAGTGTATTTTTGAAAATATAACTCTACTGTAACTTTAGCCAAAATAAAAACACAATTTACAACCATTTGTTACCCCGTCATAGGAAAAACAATTGGTCAATTTTATTTTATTTTGCGAAATAAGTTTCAGTAAAGGTTAACAAATTAATTGTGACACTGGACTGAGCACTTAGTACAGGTAAATCGTGCGACACATGCGTTTAGGCTTAAGACCCTATTCAAAAAAACTATTGAAGCTTTGGTTTACAAAACACAGGATACACTCTGTTGAAACGCCGGGTTAAGCCACAAGTAGCTGTGTTACCCAGCGTTAAACACCAGATTGAGTGATTAATAAGAACCGTCAACTGTGCCACACATTCAGGTAAAGCGCTTTAGTACAGCCATATAGTGTGTAGAAAATCAAGTGAAGTGCACACAACTTTATGGTGTTTCCGGTGTAATATACTATTCAAAAAGTAACTTTCGACAACTTAGGTAAAATAAAAACCCAGATTACAATTCAATGTTACCCCGTCATAGCGAAAGCAGCTGGCCAACCTTCTTTATTTTTCAGGGAATGTTCCCGGGAAAAGTTCAAAAAAATGTTAAGCTGAGCGCTTAGTATAGGTAAACAGTGTGTACTTTTTTTCTGTAAAAAACGTTATCACAACTTCGGTTAAACAGAAACACAGGAAACAGCCCGTTGTTACCACCGGACTAAGCGCTTAGTACAGCTAGACTGTGTCGCACATGAGTATAGGCATAACACCATTTTTTAAAAAACTTTATTGCGACTTCAGTTTAAAAAAAATCAGGAAACCGCCTGTCGTTATCAAGTTCAGTTAAAAAAATATATACTCAGCAATTTTATTTTTCAGCATAAGCTTTCATAGCAGTAATAAAATTGGTAGCTGCCTAACTGCATTTAGCATAAGAATTAAGAATTGTGTTTCAGCCAAACTGCATTTAGCTACTTTCACTTTTTAGCCAGAGGTAGAGCTAAAAGGAGCTAGCTAGGTAGACCCAACTTCAACATAAAAATAAAGAACAATATACCAAACTGAATAAAAACTTTAAAGGAATAGGAATAAATAAAGATAGCTATAGCTAGCTGCCTCAAAATGTACGTTTTGTAGCTAGCCAAAAACTTAAAATTGGTTTGTTTAAGATTTATACGTAGCTAGAAAACGTGATGAAATATTCACCTTAACATGTGAAAACAAACTAAATAATCCTATAGGATAAAAAGTACTCAGAAGAAATAAGAAGGATTGAAAGGAAACCTACAAAGTTCACACCATCACTTCCAAACCAAAATGGCCTTCGTAGGGGTAGCATGTTTCTTCCCGTCGGCATGTTGAGGCCGCGAAGCACTTGGATTGGTCATTAGTGAAAATGGAGCCTCGTGATTGGTTTATTACGCGTGAGCGGCAAAGCAAGGCCGGTAAAAAAACGGGGTCTGCCAGGGATTCGAAATAAAGGTGCAGGGCCGCGGGGATTTTCCGTATGTCTCGCTACTTGCTCCGCCATGTTGCGCAGAGACAGACAGACGACGGCTATTATTATAGAGACTAGCCGGGAAACCCGGCGTCGAAACGCCGGGGTGAGCCACAAGTCAAGGTGTGACCCGGAGTTGACCACTCTGTGGAGCGCTTAATAAGAGCTGTAAGCTGTGCCAAATGATCAGGTGGAGCACTTTAGTACAGGTACCAGTATGTCGTAAATCAAGTGAAGCGCATACACCATTGTAGTGTTGCGACTGTAACATATTTTTCAAAAAATAACTTTCCCGCAACAAAAGCTGAAATAAAAACAGAGTTTACAAACCGTTGTTACTCCATCATAGCAAAACTTTTGCGAAATAAGTTTCAGTAAACTTTAACAAAATAACTGTGACACTGGACTGAACGCTTACTACAGGTAAACAGGCTGTGTCGCACAGGGTTATAGGCTTAATTTTCCAAAAAACTGTATATACAATACAGGTTTGGTTTATATACAAAACACAGGATACACTCTATTGAAATGCCAGGCTAAGCCACAAGTAACTGTGTCACCCGACGTTGACACCAGGATGAGTGATTAATAAGAACCGTCAACTGTGCACTGGACTTAGCGCTTAGTACAGGCAAACCGTGTCGCACATGAGTAATGCGTGACACCATTTTTAAAAAAACTTCATCGCGACTTCAGTTAAAAAAGTCCAGGAAACCGCCTGTCGTTATCCTGTTCAGTTAAAAAATATATAATACTCAGCAATTTTATTTTGCAGCATAAGTTTTCAGAACAGTAATAAGTGGTAGGTGCCTAGCTAACTGCATTTAGCATAAGAATCGTTTTGCAGCCAAACTGCATTTGTCTACTTTCACTTTCTAGCCAGAAGTAGATAAGGAGCTAGCTAGACACAACTTCAACATAAAAATAAATAATATTGGCTAGGATAAATAGCTGTTAAACCAAACTGAATAGAATAACTAAGGCTAGCTAGCTGTAGAATGGTCCTAAAAAGAATCTTCGTTCGTTTTTAAGGCTTGCTAGCTAGCCTTAAAAATCTTCGTTCCTAGCCAAAACCCCATAAAATGGTGAGTTTAAGATTTGTACATGGCTAAAAAACGTGACAATATATTTATCTTAACATTGAAAACAAATACTACAAAAATATAAAGCTTTCAGAAGATAAAAAAGTCAAACAGGCCTAGCTACAAACCTCACACACTGACCACACACGACCATTATCAAAATCAAAATGGCCTTCGTTCCGCGAAGATCTTGGATTGGATTCTTTCTGGTCGCGAAAATCTTGTGTTTTTTTAAAGAATCAGGCGTCGTGATTGGTATACTACGCGCGAGCGGTCAAAACAAAGTCGGTAAAAATATATCGCATTTGGTATCGGCGCGTAATTTACAAAATTTCGTGTTTCCGTTACGGGACGCGGCTTTCGCGGACACACAGACAAAATACGGCTACTAGTATATAGTTGCAACTACTTGCCGCCCTTGTTTACCCTGATACGACAGTTGTTCTTTCAAAGATGATACATATGCACCCCTTATTTTCCAAAGCGATGATTAGCCCCAACACCAACCTTGACCCCAGGGCTGGTTCTCTTTTTATAAACCCTGGGGTCGAGGTTGCACCAACACGCGAAGTGCACAATGAAAGGATACGCAGTGCGTTTTATCTGACCACGTGTGCACATCCCACCTCCGCAAGCTTCTATGCTAGGTTTAAATCTGCAAGTTACATGCACATTCGATTTTGTTTCTAGTGGATTTTTTCAAGAGCAGCAAACAGTCTATAACTATTAGGATCCGGAAAGAATAACAAAATATTTCCAGTTAAGTTTTTTAAAGAATTATTTTGCACAGTACAGTATATATTATATACAGTGAAATACGGCTGAATTTCTTGCTACATCATACAACATAAAAACATAAAAAAAAATCAGGCCAACGGTTACCATAATAGTAGACCTGCAGCTTTAATATTTTTAAATCAAATTTATAGGTTAAAAAATTTAAAGGCATAATCTATAAAATCTGCTAAACAAACTACTAAATCTGCAAAAACAAAATCTATTGATATATGCATCAGTTCATGTTAATGGTGGCAAGTTTTTCTGCAACTTCAAGCCAAAAAACCTTGTGGTTTACTGGTTGTAACGTATGAGAAGGACTTTTCCTTTAATCATTTACAAGTACGTACTTTATTTTTCCAGTTAGGATCTCCATCAAATTTCTCTTTTTTTGACTCTAAAAAAATATATAATTGATCAAATAAGCAATCCAAAAATGAAGTTATAGTTCAAGGATTAATCAGTCACATGGGGGTAAAACAGGCAAAAATCATTTGTCAACAACTACTATAATGGGTCTATTCAAAAATGCATACGTACTATAAATCGTCAATCTTATACTCCATTGTATGCTTTGCTTTTGACTTACCCTTTTCCCGAACGTACAGATCACCCCTTCCCGAGAAATCAACTTAATGATTATTAATTATAACACGTTACTTGAAAAAAGGACAATATGGGCAACTACGGCAGGTCTAAGGTGTTAAAGTTGAAATAACCACGCATTTTTTGCAGAAAAGATACATAAAAAACTGCAATAATATTTTAAAGCGTAGATATGTAAGCCCTTCGAAGACCCCTTTCCCCTTGTACACTTTGATACGCTTTTAGACTAACCTCTCTGCCTCCTTTTTCTTTGAGCATGCTAGCTACATTACTTTTTGTAAACAACACCATAAACCTTTGTTGCTGCAGAGCTAAATGGACATTTGTCATGGTAGGTGGGTGGTTTCGTGAAGAACGCCAGGAGCAGCTTTAGAATTTGTACAGCAAAATCTTGGTTATCATATAAAAGCTGCAAACGCAGATAGTCACTTTTAAAAAAACAAAAATCTACAAACATCATATAAAAGCTGCAAACGCAAATACGCACCTTTACACACAAAGAATGAGAATGTCCAAGTGGACTCAGTGAGTAAGTGCGTTAACCGTGTTGCAGTTTATATTTTATTAATTTTTTTTGTGTA
The DNA here is from genome assembly GCA_030067915.1 of Hydractinia echinata. Lineage (NCBI taxonomy): Eukaryota > Metazoa > Cnidaria > Hydrozoa > Anthoathecata > Hydractiniidae > Hydractinia > Hydractinia echinata. The sequence continues at coordinate 213,352 of JASGCC010000269.1, forward strand.
CATTTTCTAAAGTTTAGCCGAACGTTAATTGGACGTTTGGAAAAATGCGAGTGCTCCCTCTTTCCCAAATCCAAACTTACACATTCTTTTTGCACAGCTGAAATTCAGGTGACTACTTTACAGGACTTTACAGAACTTCACTTAAAGAAAAACAATTAAAATACTGCAGCTACTTACATTACATAGACATAGCTAGCTACCTCCAGGGTGTAGGCTTTTTAGCAGTGTTCAAATGATGAGTCCAGCATGGAAATTGATCTAGCTAGCTAGTTATCAACATTATCAACAAAGTGTTTTTCACAGCTATGTAATGCAAGAATGTATAAAGTTGTCATCATTAAAAGATTCTTCCAGATCACTGTCATCATCGCATCAGTGTCAGTTACACAGTGATACTCACTCAAACCTTTCTATGGTATGGTCGCCGCCATGACAGTTTGATGTCACAAACCTGGCTTTTAAGTACAGCTTCACAATTAATTTTTCTTAGGTTCTATTCGTTTATTTTAAAGTTTGTGCTACTTCGAAGCTGTACTACTTAAGTAGTTTGTTTACACGAAATCAAGTAGCACAGCACGAAACGCAAGATTTCGCTCAGCAAAAGAATCTTTTTTATTCACGCCTGGCGGACTAAGAGCCGCCCCATAAGGCAATTATTATAGAGACTAGTCGTTAACCCGTGGAAAAATCCACGGGGCCGCCCGTCCTTTATATATCGCATTTCGTGTTTCCGTAACAGGACGCGCCTTTCGCGGACAGACGACGGCGATTATTAAAGAAATAGTCGTTAGCCCGTGGAAAAATCCACGGGTTCGCCCGTCCTTTAAATTTACCCGTCGCAACAAAGTGGATAAAAATATATCGCATTTAATATTCGTGCGCATTTTGAAAATTTCGTGTTTCCGTAACAGGACGCGTCTTTCGCGGACAAACAGACAAAATACGGCTATTATTAAAGAGAAGCCGGGAGACCCGGCGTCGAAACGCCGGGTTAAGCCACAAGTAACTGTTGTTGAACGCCTTGAGGAGCGCTTAATAAGAACCGCAAACTGTGCGACCCGGTGAGGTGGAGCGCTTTAGTACGGGTATGCAGTATGTCGTAAATCAAGTGGAGGGCACACACCATTGCAGTGTTGCGACTGTAAGATATTTAAAAAAAAATAATTTCCCGCAACAAAAGCTGAATTAAAACAGAGTTTACAAACCGTTGTTACTCCGCCATAGCAAAAACAATCGGGCAATATTATTTTATTTTGCGGAATAAGTTTCCGTAAAAGTTCAAAACTTAATCATGACAGTGGGCCGAGAACGCATATACCCTTTTCATAAAAAACTTTACTGCAATTTCGGTTTAAGTTAAAACACAGGAAAAATCCAGTCGTTACCCCATAAAAAAACTAAAAAAACTCCATAATTGGAGTGCTCTAGTACAGGTATGCATAATATGTCGTGAATTGAGTAAAGCTCACACAACATTATAGTGTTTCGGTTGTAATGTACTTTTTAAAATATATGTATATATATAACTTTACTGCAACTTTAACCGAAATAAAAACACAGTTTACAACCTGTTGTTACCCCATCATAAGAAAAGAAAATAGTCAATATTATTTTATTTTGCGGAGTACGTTTCAGTAAACCTTAACAAATTAATCATGACACGGGACTGAGCACTTAGTACAGGTAAATGGTGTCACACATGCGTTATAGCCATAATAGCCTTTTCCCAAAAAAACTTATCGCAACTTCAATTTAAATAAAAAACACACAAAACACCCTGTTTTTAACACCAGGTTGAACGTTTATTGCAGGTAAAAAAACTTTATCACAACGGATTAAATAAAAACACGGAAAAAGCCTGTCATTAACACCAGGCTGAGCACTTAACATGTAAATTGTGTCATACATGAGTAATAGGCGTAATAAAATTTTCCAAAGAAAATTTATCACAACGGTTTAAATAAAAACACAGGAAACAGCCCGTCGTTAACACCAGGCTGAGCGCTTAACAGGTGAATCATGTCATACATGAGCATAGGGGTAATACCATTTTCCAAAAATCCTTATCGCTTCGGTTTTAAAAGAAATTGAACAGCCTGGCATTAACCCGGTTCAATTTAGAAAATTACTCAGCAATTTTATTTTGCATAATAAATTTTTAAAACAGTAATAAAAGTGGTCGCTGCCAACTGCATTTAGCTTAGCATAAGAACTGTGTTGCAGCCAAACTGCATTTGGCTACTTTCACTTGCAGCCAAACTGCATTTGGCTACTTTCACTTTTTAGCCCGAGGTAGCTAAAAGGAGGTAGCTAGGTAGACCCAACTTCAACATAAAAATAAAGAACAATATACCAAACTGAATAAAAACTTTAAAAGAATAGGAAAAAATAAAGATAGCTATAGCTAGCTGCCTCAAAATCTACGTTTTGTAGCTAGCCAAAAACTTAAAATTGGTTTGTTTAAGATTTATACGTAGCTAGAAAACGTGATGAAATATTCACCTTAACATGTGAAAAAAAACTAAATAATCCTATAGAATAAAAAGTACTCAGAAGAAATAAGGAGGATTGAAAGGAAACCCGCAAACTTCACATCATCACTTCCAAACCAAAATGGCCTTCGCAGGGGTAGCATGTTTCCTCCCGTCGGCATGTTGAGGCCGCGAAGCACTTGGATTGGTCATTAGTGAAAATGGAGCCTCGTGATTGGTTTATTACGCGTGAGCGGCAAAGCAAGGCCGGTAAAAAAACGGGGTCTGCCGGGGATTCGAAATAATGCTGCAGGGCCGCGTGGATTTTCGGCGGGTCTCGCTACTTGCTCCGCCATGTTGCGCAGAGACAGACAGACGGAATACGGCTATTATTATAGAGATAAGTGTTAATAATACATTCTTTCCTAAAAAATATTCTCGAACATTTAGATCGATAGAGTTGAGTTTCTTCAGCATTTTCTTTCTCGTTGCTGTACCTAAAAATATGAAACACATTTTTAATTGTTGCAAGTGTTTGCTGCATTTTCTGTACAGAAATGTGAAATCAGCAATCGAAAAACATTGTTTATCACATTAGTCATGGTTGATTTGCTATGGTATTGTTTTTTAAACCAATCAGTTTGATTTTGTGACAATTTAAACGAATCAGGATATTTTAAAATCATAACAAACTTCTTTATTCGACATGTGAGGCGAAGTAAACCTTTTCAGATAACTAAAGTCAAATTTAAAAAAAAAACACTAAAAAGGTTATAAAGCTAAAAAAGTCATGATAACATGCCCCTACACAAAGAAGTTATCCAACAAAAATGACGTTTTGTTCAAACTTCACAAGTATGATTGTCACGTAAGATTTGCAGTAATATTTTGCCCTAACTACATCCATCCACAGAATCAAAATATTATAATTTTTGCGAAGTAATTTTAAGTAGAGCTGGCCATAGCTACCTAGGTTGTTTTTTTTACTTAGAAGTAGCTAGTTAGTTAGCTATACATTTACCAAGCTACATGAAGTATATATAATTATTGTCTTGTCATATTGTCTTGTATATAGTTATTGTCAGTCTTCCTTGAAGTATAGCTATAGCTATAGCTAGTAAGATTGACCGTTAGCAGTATAAAAATCATCTTCTTTGTGCTAGCTCTACATGAGACGGCGTGGCTAACTAGCTAGCTAACTTTACTAATTATTACCTATGTAGCTAGAGCTCAGTACTGCAAAGTGTAGCTAGCTAGCTAAAAGGTTGATGTTAAAAAATAGACACTTCCTTACATGTTTCCTTTTTCGTTGTCATCGTAGTAACAAAAACCATACAGTATAAACAATCAGATACGCTTCTTTAAGACGTTTTCAAGTAGAATTTGAAACGAACCTTGAGAATCTTGAATTAATGACTTTATTTTCGTTGCTGCATCTTTATCTTCTGTTGGTTATTGTTTTTCTCAAATCGGGCAAAATCGGAATCATGGCGACAAATACTGGATTAGTTGGCATTTATTACAAGATCCCTATATAATAAACATGAGTGGATTTGGAACAACCCTAGACCCCTACGCAGAGAGGAAACAACTCTTCGGTATCAAAGGCAGGAGGCAGCGAGTTCAGATAAGCCACATACCCTCTACAATTAATCAAAATGAGGACCTCTACGTTGACATATCCAACATGTCTCAGAACGATGTCATTTTTCCCGGTAGTCTCAGGCTCTTATTTGACCTGACGTTGACGGGCACAAATACAAAACGTACCCTGGTCAGCAATATTGGCAAAAGCTTGATTAAAAATCTGCGAGTTACTTTGGATGGCAATGAAATTCAAAATATATCTGATTACAATATTATGGCTTTGTAGCGGGACCTCTGGCTGCCCAAATTTGACAGGGAAAACAACCTCATTTTGGAAGGCATAAATCCCAACGATGGTACTATCAGAGCCCTGCAGGTCAAGGCTACTGAGTACGTTGGTACAGATGAGGAGAAGGCTATCGCTGCGGCATATGGCAACACCTTCTGCATCCCATTGGGAAAACTCTTTGAACTCACCAGAGACTTACCGTTTTACCCGGCAGAGCTACATGACAGGCTACAATTTGTCCTACATTTCGCACAGCACAGCGATGTCATCAAAGATACAGGGACAGCAGCCGTGGGCTCTACGGCAGCCAAGGCAGCAGATGTAGCGTACAAGATAACCAATATCAAACTGGAATTTGACAAGATCACCCATGAAGGTCTCGCAAGTGCCATGATGTCAAGGTATGCCCGTCTCGCCTTGCCCTATGAAAGGATCCTACGAAGCAAGGTGGTGACTATGAAAAAGGCTGATACAAGCTACAATCTCCAAATCGATACCCCTGCCAAGAGTCTCAAAGGTGTCTTGTTACTCTTCATAGACCCTGGGAAAGTGAAGGTCTATTCCGGTATCAACGAGGTGTTTTATAATCCTAAGATTGAGAAGATAAGTGTCACGGTGGAAGGCGAACCTAACGAACTATATAGCCATGCCATGCTCCCCAAAGACCACTTGGAGCAAATTGCCAATCTCTTTGGTAGTCACGACTCGAATGTGACGATTGGCCAATTTTTCAATGAAAGGAATGCATTATTCGTTGATTTCAGAGCATCTCCCGACCATACCCTACATGGTAGCGGGAGACCCCTACAGAGGCTTAGTGACGGCATCACGTTGCACATGACCAAAAAGGCCGACGGAACTGGGGATATAAAATGTTATGTGTACTTGCTGATGGATGCTCAATTAAACATCCTAGGCGGGCGATTCCACTCGGTGGAGTACTAGTGACCACAATTTGTATTTATCCCAATGGGATAAATACAAATCAATATGGAGGGGAACTGTAAGTGTTCAAAATGTAAAAAAGTGTTGGCCATAGATGCCTTCAAGGTGTTGAAAAATGGTTTGACAAAAATGTGCATCAAATGCCTCGATATTAAGAAGGCGTCAGTGGCACGTACAAAGTGCCCTCATCAAAGGCTGAGAACCGAATGTAAAGAATGTGGGGGCGGAAGCGTCTGCCACCATCAAAGGCGGAGATCCATCTGTAAAGAATGTGGGGGAAGTCAAATATGCCCCCATCAAAGGCAGAGATCCCAATGTAAAGATTGTGGGGGAAGTCAAATTTGCCCGCCTCAAAGGGAGAGATCCACCTGCAAAGAATGTGGGGGAAGTCAAATATGCCCCCATCAAAGACAGAGGTTAAAGTGCAAGGAATGTGGCGGCGGTAGTATATGCAGCGAACATGGCAGGATAAGATACACCTGTAAAGACTGTGGGGGTGGAGGCATCTGCAACCATAAAAAACAAAGGCGCTGCTGCCCCACTTGCAACCCTGCCGGGTATCTGGCTGGTGTTGTACGATGTCGATTTTCAACATCTCTGAAGGGAAACAAGGAGCTCAGCTCTCAGGAGTACCTAGGTTGCGATATCGCTACACTGCGGGCCCATATTGACAAGCAGCTTTCCGATGGGATGAACTGGGATAATTATGGAGAGTGGCACATTGATCATATAAAACCACTCAAATATCGAGAAAATGGGGATGTTCCGTCGCTTGCCGAGGTTGCGAAAAGGCTACACTACACCAATACACAACCTATGTGGGCAAGTGAGAACATGTCAAAAGGCAACCGTTTCGTCTCAGAATAAAGAGACATGGCAACAAAAGCTGTCCTTGTTGCAGGTGCAGCAATCAACGCCCTAGCATTCAGTGGGACAAACTATCTATTTTCTAAGCTCTCGGGGCACGGCGAAGCGGAGCGTAAGCGGCATAATGAGGCTATGGAAAAGCTTAACGCAGCTCAGGCCAAATGGGTACAAGACAGACAAGCCAAGCTCGATTGGTTCGGCAAGCAACGGCAATTACAAATAAAAGCAGGGAAGAGCCTTCGTGAACTTGATAATGACATGTATCAATATTACATTGCTTCGAGCAAGAAGGCCCCACAGTTATCAGACTTCTATACGCCTTCAAAGGAGCAACAGGACGGCGAGCTCACATTCATCCTTGGCTCCCTATCCCTGCTAGGCTTCGTAGCATATAAGTATTTGTAGGAACGTTTTTAACATGTATAAATAAAGACATGTCAAAAGCATCACCACATAGTATTACCGAGGAGGAGGCTGAAAAACTAAGCCAAATATACTATACCCCAGAGCATCTGTGGGCCGGCCGCAAAGGTATCAGGCTGCTTGAGAAAGAGAGCGGTCTATCAAAAAAGAAGGTTACCCACTGGCTATCCAGGCAGCTGCTCTGGCTCCGACACATCAAGGGGCCGAAGCGTATTGACTACCCTCATTTCACCATTACAACACCCAACGAAATGCACCAGTTTGATCTACTGTATATGCCACATGACAAACTATATGGTAATACGTACAAATACATTCTGACAGGTATTGATGTAGCCTCGAGATACAAAGTAGCTAGACCCCTGCGTACAAAAAAGGCTAGCGAGGTCGCGGACATGATCAAAGATATATACAAGGCAGGACCTTTACACTACCCCAAAACCTTCCAGTGTGACAACGGTAGCGAGTTTAAATCTGATGTAACAAAGCTACTGGAGGTTAAAGATGTGGAAATCAAGAGGGCTACCACCAAATACCACCATACGTTCACGGCCTTTGTGGAGAGCTACAACAAGGTACTCGCTGAAAGGCTCTTCAAGCCCCAGGATGCACGGGAGCTGGTTTCTGGTGAGGATAGTACCATTTGGGTCAAGCATCTGTATACCATCGTGAAAGGTATAAACAATACCAAGAGTGCCATGATCGATATGAACCCTAACAAGGCGATCAAGCTTGAGGAGGTACCGCTCGCAAAAAACCAGCAATATTCCGAAGAGAAACCCCTACCCGAGGATGGATTATACTTGTATTTGCTCCAACCGGGGGAAGAACATGGGGACTCGAAAAGACGTGCTACTGACGCCTTTTGGAGCAGGAAAATGTATAGGTTGGACCGTATAGTAGCAGGTAGCCGTGTTTTATACTATATGAAGGATGGTCCTGAAAGAAGAACTCATGCAGGTACCGGAGGATGTTCAGGTACCTCCGGAATATGTGAAGGATTGGTAATTTTCACTACTTTTGTGGGTAGTAAAAATTAGCGTCCATTTACGACATATCAATGTCAAACATACCCTCGAATAGATCCCGCGTATCATCGTCAGGTAGCGTGAAGTGATTGAGGTAATAATTCTCAAGGCCTAGGGTATCGTCCCTGAATCGGCACCAAGGATGTACGGCATTTGCATCGTCGCATTCCGGTTTCCTCACAGTCATCTCGGGGTACATCGCCCCCAACGTGCTTATTCTTGTGCTGAGTTGCTTACGCTGGCACCGGATCATGTAGTGTTTATGTATGCCTTTTTTTCATGCTCGTGAGGATCATTTTTATCAACCACACATAACACGGTGTCATATTGATATCGGTGTGGAACATTTCTCTGCCGTAGTTCCGAGTTGTCTTGCTTAAGGGCATCAAGTTGTTCATCCCTATCCTCGAGCTCATCCCCCAACACCATGAGCTGGTTGTCCCTATCCTCAATTTCATCACCGAGTAGGGCCAGGGCCCCATCCCTATCCTCTAGGGCCTGGCGATGCTCTTTAATTACATCTTGTAATTTCTGAACACCTGCCCTGGCCAGCCATTTGATTACTCCCGCAGCTTTGGGTTTCCTGCTACGACGCACAATCTCCAGGGCGCCATCTAGCGTCACGAAGACGTCGTGCGGATTTTTTGTCTTACCAAGGGGGCCCGGCGGAGATGCCTCCTTGGACCCCACTATTTCAGACCTGGTATATAGGAAAGTTGAAGGTATTGGCATATTTTTGACTTTTTCAAGACCTAAAAACCTCCCTAGATCGGCCCTTTTGAACATAGGTTGGTCCTGGTTGTTGGTCAAGGTTTCAATTGCTCCTGCGTTGAACGAAAGCTGTGACATCTTTCTAATATATCAATGCCTACCCAGAGGATTTCTTGTATGGTCACTCAAGGATTTTCCAAGTCCTAGGGTGTTCCAATCTCACATACAGGCATGCATGCTTTGAGTTTTTCAACTCGGTCTTGATATGATCCCAATTGGAGATCAGATTCGTCTCTTCGTCTATCATCTTCATATCTGAGCGGTCATGGGGGAACCAGGCAAACAACTGCTTCTTCTGCCTCCTCAGATTCTTGGGGAGAGCTGTATACGATTGGGTTAATAGCCACAGGCTGTGCTTGCGATGCCTGCCCGAGACCGCCAATTCAAGCAGGGGCTGTCGACGTTTATCGAGACTCTCGTCAGGTATCATGTCGTCAACCACAAACAACGTCTCTTCACCTGCCAGCAATGAGGATAGTTTTTGGATCCATTCAAACAGCTGATCCTTAGGATCTATCAAAAAGACATATGGGTCCTTCCAGAGCGATGCCCTCTCAAGGTATGTCTTATTCCATTTCAGGGTAGGACATAGTATCACAATATTGTGATAGTACTTTTTATATTCGTTTTCCAGAAGGTCCAGGACACGTTGCGTCTTGCCACAACTTGTGGGTCCCGTGAAAATTGCTGTGTGGGGCTCTTTAATAACGTCCACCATTTACTACTAGTTGCCCCACTTTCGATCATGAACTTTTGGGTATAACGCTGCACATTCGCGGCAGATCAGCACACCCCCATGTTTATTCTCTAAAAGACCCCGACAGGCAGGGCAGAGCTTGGTATTCTGGGTCCGGTATTCGAGGGGTAGATGAGAAAATTTTAATTTACCCTGTGGGCATCGCAATACCTTGCGGTACCTCTCGACGAGCAGTGCCTTTTCCTGGCTCTCAGGGGGTGCTTTGATGAATTCGATGTACTGGGGTATGATGTTGTAGGTGAATAGGGTATACAGAAGCAGATAATATTTATCCTGTTGAAACCCCCGAATCTCCCTGTCAATATCAAGAGGGTCTACCTTGTGTTCGATAACAGGGTCCTTACATTTTATACGCCACCTAGCCTTAGCTTTATCGAGGCAACCTATGCAGCTCTTAGTCCTACCATTCCTTCTAAACCTAAAACTGTCCAGGGTTAACATTTTTTTGCATTTTATGCATATCTTATTCATTTACTTGAAGGTACTCGCCCTGTGTAATGCTTTGGAAACATCGGCAAGCGTTGGGTACCTCCCTGTTTCCATATATTTAAAAGGAGCCTTGTGATGAATGTGCAAAAATTCGTAGAGCTCCCAGGTGTAGCCCTCGGAAAACTGGGCCTCTATATGATCCCGACATATATTCATGAGGTCGTATAGCGGCTTATTCCCTATATGTTCACATTTTGTACGACGTTTGCGTGATGTCTTGCTAATATTGAGGCAATTGATGCACTGCTGATTTAGCTGACCACAAGGCTTGATCCTGAAATTATCCAGGGTTAAGACTTTTTTGCATTTTGAGCAGTTTTTACCCTCATCCATTTCTATTTACCCCCTTGGGGCAAATAGAAATTTTATCAGACGCTCTATTTTGGTTTGGGCACAATACTTGCAGGTAGCCAGCCTTTCTTGACGGCCATTTCACGACTCGCCCGCCCCGCCGCGAAATAAGCAGTCATCATGAGGATGTCATTAACGTCCATTTTGGCAGATGGGCGTGAAATACCCAGGATTTTCTTGCCCCCAAGGGCATAAGCGAAGGTAAAACTAAGGTCCACAACGGTCTCATATAGCATATCCAGGATCTCATTCTCTTTTGGGGTTACGTTGCTTGTCATTTATATTAAAGCATTTTGAAAAATTCGGGATGAGCCTTGCCTTTTTGTTGAGGTTCGGGGGTAGGTTTGTGAGTTTCTCCGCCATTTTTGCCACCCCTGCCAAACTTATACCATACGCCAACAGCTATCGCTAGTATAGCCAGCGTACCGACGCCATAAAGGTATACATTATCCATGGACTGTACGGAACTTGCCCCAGAAGAGGCTTTGGCTGCAGGCTCTACTGTGCCCTCTTGTTGTTTCATTTCTTCCTTCCTCTTCTTCATCAGTGCAGCCACTGATGAAGAAGAGGAAGGCCCGGATGCTTTACTTGTTTTGTAATGACTCGCTCTTCTTCTTGTTTCTGCTGAATCTCTTCACTCATTTATTACAGTAGCCCGAGGCTCTTCCTTATCCTCCACCACCTCCTCATTCTTTTTAGATATATGTCGTGATGTGTGGCATGCAACGAGTAGTGGTGCTAAACATCTCCCAAACGTGCAGTACACGAGAATACCAAGCTCTGCCATAGACTCTTTAATGATAGGGTCATCCTCAATGTCCCGACGCAATTCATCTACATTGTCAATGTTTACAAAATTACCTATCATATTGGCATAAATGCTTATTGCATGACTCGAAAGTGCCCTTGCAGTCTTTTCACCCTTCTCATTAAATTCTAGTTGAAGGTACTCGGTATGTACTTTATCGATGACCTCCTTGGGGGCTTTATCGACAAAGCCCTCTGTACATTTCTTTGGAAGTAGGTGTCCCTTACCTTTCCTAAGGGCCTCCCTCAGGGCCTGGCGTTTATCGATGGGTTTCTCTATCTGTTCATATTCTGCAGAGGCTGTGTCGAATACTTGTGCGATATCAGACATCATTTTTATTATACGTCGATATCAAAAAAGTACATAGACTATCATGGCATATGGTAGTAGTATAGCGATACACAAGCACAATTCCATTTTATTCCCTTAAACCACAAGCGGGGAGGTATGTACGCCGTCATCGTGCACGACTCTTTTGTCATAAAACGCCGAGAGGCCGAGTTTGTTCTGTTCGTACGTGATCATACCCTGCTCATGTACCCTAAAACCCACATTTTTAGCCCTGTCCATACCACCATTTAGCGCACCTAGGTATCTACCCCAGGTCACAGCATTTTGTCGTTTGGACATACCCTTACAAGAAAATTTGGTGTTATCTTTACCTTCGACGAAGTAGCATTTGTCGGTCAGGGCTATCATTCTAAAACCAACGAACTCAGGTTTAAATAACCCGCCTGTTCGAGATGAATGCCTATCGGTAACCAGCCAGTTCCCTACATTATTATTATAATCGGTGAGTAGCTCGGGGCGAACAACATCCCTCAACTCTTCTCCCAATATGGCGAAGTAGGCGCTGTCGGTGTCCATATATATATATATTCAAAATGACGGCGATCCACATACTTATCCAGAAAATCGTAGTAATATTCCAACATGCGAAGTTTGGCCAATTGATATACCGCGATACCACATTGGTAAGCTCTATCGATAGTACACTTGTGTTTGCCTTTTCTAAGCTCGTATGCCTTCCCCAATCTCTTCCAAATCCTCCAGGTACGGGCTTCGCAGGGCTGCATCAACCTCCTTTTCATCCCTCGTAAATATAGTATTTGCGTGCCTCGCTAGGTCTTCAATCCTTTTGCCGTAGAAGCTCTTCCCTTTCAATTTTGCCGTATCCCCAGCAATACGCTTGTCGGGGTCTTTATCAGCCTGTCGTCGTGCATCGGCAATCTATTCCGGGAACCATTCAAAGGGCCTACCTCTGGCATACTTGAGAAACTGGTAAAAGGCAGTCACTTTCAGCCCATGGTCAAGGTACCATTTTAGCACAGGGGTATACAGTAGGATTTTTTCGGCCTTTAGCAACCCCAAAAGCTTACGCGTACCCGGAAAACGCTTGCGACCCGTAATTTTTAAGTATTCGTGCATGTGCTTGGGGATTTGATCATCAGGTATCTCCTTGACGACAAACATGGGAGCCATTTCACTAAACTTTTCACGCAGATACTCGGGTACCTCGATATCAACCTGGGCAAACCCAAACAACGATCCATCCATCACACCCCGCGCCAGTAGCTCTAAGTTATGTGCCGATGTCGGTGTGGCCACCTTGATCAGCTGTTCCTTCCCACAAGGAAAGTCTTGCATCAGGGTACTCGGGTAGAGCATGTTTGCATCATACGCTAGAATGGTCCTACACTGGCGGGGTTCGCTGTACACGTGAGATCTGATACCCGTCACGTCTCGTTCGTGGTATCTACAGAATACGATTGCAGGGCCACCCACCATCCCCGTCCGCAAAAGGTCGTAGGCCTCATTCCTCGTGCATTTTTCACATGCTTTCTGTACCTCCTTGCAGGTCTTACAAGTCTTGCTATAACAAGAGTCCTTACACCTATGCCTGCATGGGTCTCCCGGAGCGTATAGCTCTAACTTTGGGTTCAGCTCTAGGGACTTGTTCAGAACGTAGCGCATCGACACGCCCGGAATACTTACCGCATCCTTCAGGATGTCTATCTCATCGTTATAATACTGCAGCCTCGTCCTGTCCACGGCCTCAATGAAAGGTTCCACGACGGCTAGATTGTACTCGCGTAACCAGTCCATCATGGTGACGGAGCCTCGTTTGTAAAACTCGGCGCAGAATGTCTCGTACTCTTCGGGAGATAGCGTGTTTTTTCCACTTAGACGGTTATAAAAATCTTCGTGCGCGACAGGCCCAACATGGTCCAACTTGTCGTGGCTCGTTAGCCACTCATACGTAAACATGAGCTTCTCGAGCTTACATTCCAACGATTTGCACCAACCGGCATAGCTCAGCCCGGGAGCAAGGAAATTTTTGATATCCAGAAATTTAAACTTCGAAGTGGTGAGGAACATGTAGTCATTATCTTTTTTTGCTACCCTGATCTTCTTATCGCCCTGCGTGATACCTTCAACAAAATACCGCTTGATCAGGTTGATGTCGTACTTGCCGGAATTAAACCCTATTACAGCTACTTGATTTACCCACTCATCCCACAACTCCCGGTTCTTTTTGGAGAGCATGTCGAAATCGTCGGGCTTGGGGTACATTCTCTCGACCTCTTTCACAATCAGGGCATGCCTCTTTTCCAGCTCCTCCACAAACTGTTTAACCAGGGCCTTGGGGTCCTCGTGCTCGATGAACGTCGGGTCCCCATTCAAACTATCGGCAATGCCAACGCTTATTGGAATATGTCTTGAAAGATACGTCAGATCAGGGGTTTGCTGGTAATTTAAAGGCGATATGAGGGCTTCGAAATCAAATACAATATAGTGTGGGTGGGGCCTAAATTCCTTCTGAAAGTACCTCTTGATTTTGGGCGGTTTCTCACATTCCCAGGCCGTGACGAGGTTGTACCCCTGTTCCTCTATCATCCTTTCCTTAGACTGGGTTGCAGCGTAATGAGCCTTGTCCGCTTTGGTTCTCTCGGACAGGCAGGGACACCCGTGCCATTTGCAGCCGTTGTATTCATAGACGGTCTTTGTGATAGGCTCGTAGCCATCAACTTTCCACTCCTTTTTACCCTCACGGATAACACGTTCACCGCCATGACCGCATAAGGCATGATGAATATGTCTTCCGTTTTGCTTTGATATGTATTCTAGGCATTTTGAGGCATCATAACTATACCCCTCATCGTAAAAGACCTTCTCGGCCCTGCCCGGCATACGTTTAACCTCCCCCCCCTTTGCAAATGATCGTCGTCTTGACACCCTCGCATTCGTTCCATTTATGCCGTGATAGGTGGTTGCTTTTGGTAAACAGCTGTTTGCATATATCACATTCCCATTTTTGTTGGGCCAGCACGTCCAAATCTTTGATGTAGAAACAGTGCCCGTCCAGCATACCAAGATTGATGCCATCTAAGCCCTTTTTGTACTGCTTTTGACCATAGACGAGTCGCCATGGTGCTTTCTCGGAGTTTGCCTTGGGTTCAAATACTCTGATGTTGGCCTTGAATTGTTTGGCAACGCCCTCCAGATCCACCAGCCTCGTAGGCCTGATGTCCTTACGTTTTAGCTTAGGGTCCCCGTAGTACTCTCGGGCTAAGGTGAGGGCTGGCCTTGTTAGAAACTCTGTTCCTCGCTTTACATTAACCCTATCCCTTACAGCTAGGCATCTCCAAAAGCATAGATTGTCCGTTCTGGCATCCTCACCATCCATGGCGTAGATGCACCTTTTTTTTCGCAACCAATCCGGGAGAGGGCCGCATCCCAAAAGAGGTTCACGTGTACTTATCACCTTGATCTGTACGTGACCAAAATCAATTTTTCCCTCATATGCCCCCGGGGTCTCGGTGGTTCTAGTGGGTGGTAAATAAGCCCTGGTCCGGAACTCGTGATCCTCCAGATCGAGGCGCTTCATCTCGCATTCTTCTACGAACGCTTCGATTTCCGCCATACTTGACAGCGACCTGGAGCTCTTAGTTTTGTGGTAATCAGACACATCGCCCCCACCCTTGTAAATATCACAGCTAAAGCTATACACAACCTTAACGCGCATTTCTATATGTGGCGTGATTTTTTTGCACAATCGCGTCCTTCAGGGATTGATTCAATTGCTTATTGAACCGCCATGTTTGCACCCTGTTTCCGTCTTCCAGCGTTTGAATATCGTTTTCGACAAATATGTGCCGAATATCCTCGGCACCTGTGGCTTCAATCTTCTCCCGGGGGAACATGTGTTTGAGGTCTTCAATTCCCTGATATTCATTCTGGATGTCCTCCGTATCGTAGTAGTCTTCCTGTGCCTCCTGTTCGATTTCGTCGTGAAGTGTTGTCCCTCTTGAAATTTGTTCCCTCGCCTTTTTGTAATATAGGGTTACAGTATCCCGTACATCTCGTAACCGATCGGTAAGAGCGTCGCGGGTTGCTGCCACTGGTGCCGACACGGTGCTGTATATTTTGCTAATTGCATTCTTAAATCAACACATTCTTTATTATATACATAGTTTTTTGAAAAATGGGTGCTCTGGCATTTGCTCAATTTCCCTCTACTCCACTTGCTCATTTGTTAGGGACTTAACCTTGAATTCCATGACTAAGCACCGCATGGTGAGGATTTTACTCCACTTGCGTATGAGCTTTATTGCGCATGCGTTGATTATTAGCGGAATTCCCCCCTTTCTACTCATTTTTGTATGTTAGGGACTTAACTTTGATATGCATGACTCAACACCGCATGATGGGGGATTTTTCATGCATATCAATAGATTTTTGTGCAATGAGGTGTGACGAAAAGTTGTGACGCCATAAGCAAAATTCAGTATGATATATTTTATGAGAGTTTGACCGTGGTTTTTGGAAAAGTCTGTACCGAAGGACCCCCTACACTAGCTATAAGCACTTTACCATATTAGAATAATTTTGAAACGGAATGTTTTTTTTAGACCCAGTTATTGGTAATGACAATGGCCCTTTAAACGACACTCTGCAAAGCATCCGTCACAAAAAGGTGAGGTGCTAACCCCTTTTCAGTGCAGTTTCCCATGCAGCAAACGCCTTTGGAGACTGATGGCGTATTACCTTGAGCGAAGGTTTTGACTCGGTCGTGTTTATTAAATGTACTAATGGAGTTTGGAGTGTGCCTGACACTACATTTTTATGTTGATTGGTACTAAATATTATAAAGTTGTTTAATTTTTTAGAAAAAGTTGATTTTGAGCCTTTTGAATGGTGTAAACAGTGTCAAAATGATCTTATTTTGCATTTTTTATGAGGTTTTTTATATTTAAATGTTATGGGCACCATTATGGAGCCAATATAAAGTTTTTCATCAGGTGTATTGATATTTATTTTTGGTCCCATGCATCAGGGCTCCAAATATTATGTATTGGTTGTGCACAATTTCACGGGTAATTGGTCACGGTTAGGTGACCTTTTCCGTGAAATTAATATTTTTAGAGACAATCGTTGCCAAAAGTGTTGAGACATTTTTTAAAATTCGAATTATTTCCACACTTTCGCCCCCGCACCCCCAGACAATGTTGCGCTCAGGTTTTTTAAAGACAGAAGTTTGCTGATATGACTCTCCAACATTGTGTAAAGGGGGGAGGGGGATAAAAAGAATCGTAATTCTGTATTTATTGCCTTTTCTGCCACTAATGGTCAGTTTTTGCATTTGTCTCAACTACTTTTGGCAACGATTGTCTGAGTTTTTAAAAATTTAAATGGAGTTTACGGCCAATCCATTCAGCTATTGCCTATCATACTTAGGGTGTAAGGTGCTGGGGAAAAGGGCTTTCTGCGCAATTTGTTTAATGAAAAAAAATCCATAATAGCAGCTTAGCTGTGTGAAATAAGCCGTTTTCGGTGGGAATTGGCAAAGTATGACTTGAAACCATTCTTTTTTAATATTTTGTATTTAAAAATGCTCCTTTATCTTTTATTTGTGCATATTGGCAACCTTTTAGATATTTATTGATATGTTAAGCTTGGTTACGCACTGTTTATTGCTGCGATACATGTTGACACATTAAATACAGCTGTACCTTGAAACATTTTTGGCATAAAATGGTTTGCTAAAATGGTTTCTCATAAGCAGATGAATGGTTTTTAAAGTGCCAATGTTAAGCAGGCGAACCAGCAAACAAACCTTATAAGAGCAGACTGTGATGGTAAAGTGCCATGGTAAAGTGTATACAGTTTACCGCACAGTTTACCGTAAAAATTAACTGGTGTACAACCTACAATGCAGAATATAAAGTTTAAAAAATGTGCTTTGACATACTTTCTAGTTCAGGGAATGGAACCAATACAAAATAACTTCTTAAACTGCTCCGTATAGGATAATGTCAACAGTTTACCATTTTAACTGGTTATAAGAAGTAATAGTTATATTCTGTATTCATAAAAAGCGGTAGAATGTGCGGATTTTTCACATATAAAGGTATTAACGTGCTAATTTTAATTGTGAAATGTTGCTAACCATCTGTTAAAAGGTGAAATAGTGTTTTATAGGAATTATTACCAGTAAAATAGTTTTTATGCATGGATACGTATCGGTAAACTGTACGGTAAACTGTAACTGTTTACCATAAGCACTTTACCATATTAGAATAATTTTGAAACGGAATGTTTTTTTATAGACCCAGTTATTGGTAATGACAATGGCCCTTGAAACGACACTCTGCAAAGCATCCGTCACCAGAAGGTGAGGTGCTAACCCCTTTTCAGTGCAGTTTCCCATGCAGCAAACGCCTTTGGAGACTGATGGGGTATTACCTTGAGCGAAGGTTTTATTGACTCGGTCGTGTTTATTAAATGTACTAATGGAGTTTGGAGTGTGCCTGACACTACATTTTTATGTTGATTGGTACTAAATATTATAAAGTTGTTTAATTTTTTAGAAAAAGTAGATTTTGAGCCTTTTGAATGGTGTAAACAGTGTTAAAATGATCTTATTTTGCATTTTTATGACGTTTTTTATATTTAAATGTTATGGGCACCATTATGGAACCAATATAAAGTTTTTCATCAGGTGTATTGATATTTATTTTTGGTCCCATGCATTAGGTCTCCAAATATTATGTATTGGTTGTGGACAATTTTACGGGGAGTTGGTCCCGGTTAGGTGACCTTTTCCGTGAAATTAATATTTTTAGAGACAATCGTTGCCAAAAGTGTTGAGACATTTTTTAAAATTCGAATTATTTCCACACTTTCACTCCCGCACCCCCCAGACAATGTTGCGCTCAGGTTTTTTAAAGACAGAGGTTTGCTGATATGACTATCCAACATTGTGTAAAGGGGGGAGGGGGGATAAAAAGAATCGTAATTCTGTATTTATTGCCTTTCCTGCCACTAATGGTCAGTTTTTGCATTTGTCTCAACTACTTTTGGCAACGATTGTCTGAGTTTTTAAAAATTTAAATAATGTTTACGGCCAATCCACTCTGCTATTGCCTATCAAACTTAGGGTGTAAGGTGCTGAGGAAAAGGGCTTTCTGCGTAATTTGTTTAATAAAAAAAATCCATAATGGCAGCTTGGCTGTGTGAAATAAGCGCTTTTCGGTGGGAATTGGCAAAGTCTGACTTGAAACCATTCTTTTTTAATATTTTGTATTTAAAAATGCACCTTTATCTTTTATTTGTGCATATTGGCAACCATTTAGATATTTATTGATATGTTAAGCTTGGTTACGCACTGTTTATTGCTGAGATACATGTTGACACATTAAATATAGCTGTACCTTTAAATCTTTTTGGCATAAAATGGTTTGCTAAAATGGTTTCTCATAAGCAGATGAATGGTGTTTAAGGTGCCAATGTTAAGCAGGCGAACCAGCAAACAAACCTTATAAGAGCAGACTGTGATGGTAAAGTGGCATGGTAAAGTGTATACAGTTTACCGCACAGTTTACCGTACAAATTAACTGGTGTACAACCTACAATGCAGAATATAAAATTTAAAAAAGGTGCTTTGACATACTTTCTAGTTCAGGGAATGGAACCAATACAAAATAACTTCTTAAACTGCTCCGTATAGGAAAATGTCAACAGTTTACCATTTTAACTGGTTATAAGAAGTAATAGTTATACTCCCTATTAATAAAAAACGGTATAATGTGCGGATTTTTCACATATAAAGGCATTACCGTGCTAATTTTAATTTTGAAATGTTGCTAACCATCCGTTAAAAGGTGAAATAGTGTTTTATAGGAATTATTACCAGTAAAATAGTTTTTATGCATGGATACGTAGCGGTAAACTGTACGGTAAACTGTAACTGTTTATCATAAGCACTTTACCATATTAGAATAATTTTGAAACGGAATGTTTTTTTTAGACCCAGTTATTGGTAATGACAATGGCTCTTGAAACGACACTCTGCAAAGCATCCGTCACCAGAAGGTGAGGTGCTAACCCCTTTTCAGTGCAGTTTCCCATGCAGCAAACGCCTTTGGAGACTGATGGCGTATTACCTTGAGCGAAGGTTTTATTGACTCGGTCGTGTTTATTAAATGTACTAATGGAGTTTGGAGTGTGCCTGACACTACATTTTTATGTTGATTGGTACTAAATATTATAAAGTTGTTTAATTTTTTAGAAAAAAGTTGATTTTGAGCCTTTTGAATGGTGTAAACAGTGTCAAAATGATCTTATTTTGCATTTTTTATGACGTTTTTTATATATAAATGTTATGGTTACCAATATGGAACCATTATAAAGTTTTTCATCAGGTGTATTGATATTTATTTTTGGTCCCATGCATTAGGTCTCCAAATATTATGTATTGGTTGTGGACAATTTCACGGGTAGTTGGTCCCGGTTAGGTGACCTTTTCCGTGAAATTATTATTTTTAGAGACAATCGTTGCCAAAAGTGTTGCGACATTTTTTAAAATTCGAATTATTTCCACACTTTCACCCCCGCACTCCCCAGACAATGTTGCGCTCAGGTTTGTTAAAGACAGAAGTTTGCTGATATGACTCTCCAACATTGTGTAAAGGGGGGATGGGGATAAAAAGGATCGTAATTCTGTATATATAGTGCCTTTCCTGCCACTAATGGTCAGTTTTTGCATTTGTCTCAACTACTTTTGGCAACGATTGTCTGAGTTTTTAAAAATTTAAATGGAGTTTACGGCCAATCCATTCTGCTATTGCCTATCAAACTTAAGGTGTAAGGTGCTGGGGAAAAGGGCTTTCTGCGCAATTTGTTTAATAAAAAATAATCCATAATGGCAGCTTAGCTGTGTGAAATAAGCCGTTTTCGGTGGGAATTGGCAAAGTATGACTTGAAACCATTCTTTTTTAATATTTTGTATTTAAAAATGCTCCTTTATCTTTTATTTGTGCATATTGGCAACCTTTTAGATATTTATTGATATGTTAAGCTTGGTTACGGACTGTTTATTGCTGCGATACATGTTGACACATTAAATACAGCTGTACCTTGAAACATTTTTGGCACAAAATGGTTTGCTATAATGGTTTCTCATAAGCAGATGAATGGTTTTTAAAGTGCCAATGTTAAGCAGGCGAACCAGCAAACAAACCTTATAAGAGCAGACTGTGATGGTAAAGTGCCATGGTAAAGTGTATACAGTTTACCGCACAGTTTACCGTACGAATTAACTGGTGTACAACCTACAATGCAGAATATAAAATTTAAGAAAGGTGCTTTCACATACTTTCTAGTTCAGGGAATGGAACCAATACAAAATAACTTCTTAAACTGCTCCGTATAGGAAAATGTCAGCAGTTTACCATTTTAACTGGTTATAAGAAGTAATAGTTATATTCCCTATTAATAAAAAACGGTAAAATGTGCGGATTTTTCACATATAAAGGCATTACCGTGCTAATTTTAATTTTGAAATGTTGCTAACCATCCGTTAAAAGGTGAAATAGTGTTTTATAGGAATTATTACCAGTAAATTAATTTTTATGCATGGATACGTAGCGGTAAACTGTACGGTAAACTGTAACTGTTTACCATATTATTATTAACAATTTCTTTTACATTGACGTGTAAAAAAAAATAAAAAAATTCTAGCTTCTCGGGAAAAGTCGCTAATTAAAGTCAATGAAGAAGGCAATTAATTTAGTTAATTTGACTTCTTTGCTTTGCATACCATTATCCTGAAATAAAGGATGGTTAGACTATAGCTTTTATTTTTGAGATCATAAGCACTTTACCATATTAGAATAATTTTGAAACGGAATGTTTTTTTTAAACCCAGTTATTGGTAATGAAAATGGCCCTTGAAACGACACTCTGCAAAGCATCCATCACCAGAAGGTGAGGTGCTAACCCCTTTTCAGTGCAGTTTCCCATGCAGCAAACGCCTTTTGAGACTGATGGCGTATTACCTTGAGCGAAGGCTTTATTGACTCGGTCGTGTTTATTAAATGTACTAATGGAGTTTGGAGTGTGCCTGACACTACATTTTTATGTTGATTGGTACTAAATATTATAAAGGTGTTTAATTTTTTAGAAAAAGTTGATTTTGAGCCTTTTGAATGGTGTAAACAGTGTCAAAATGATCTTATTTTGCATTTTTTATGACGTTTTTTATATATAAATGTTATGGGTACCAATATGGAACCATTATAAAGTTCTTCATCAGGTGTATTGATATTTATTTTTGGTCCCATGCATTAGGTCTCCAAATATTATGTATTGGTTGGGGACAATTTCACGGGTAGTTGGTCCCGGTTAGGTGACCTTTTCCGTGAAATTATTATTTTTAGAGACAATCGTTGCCAAAAGTGTTGAGACATTTTTTAAAATTCGAATTATTTCCACACTTTCACCCCCGCACCCCCCAGACAATGTCGCGCTCAGGGTTGTTAAAGACAGAAGTTTGCTGATATGACTCTCCAACATTGTATAAAGGGGGGATGGGGATAAAAAGGATCGTAATTCTGTATTTATTGCCTTTTCTGCCACTAATGGTCAGTTTTTGCATTTGTCTCAACTACTTTTGGCAACGATTGTCTGAGTTTTTAAAAATTTAAATGGAGTTTACGGCCAATCCATTCTGCTATTGCCTATCAAACTTAAGGTGTAAGGTGCTGGGGAAAAGGGCTTTCTGCGCAATTTGTTTAATAAAAAATAATCCATAATGGCAGCTTAGCTGTGTGAAATAAGCCGTTTTCGGTGGGAATTGGCAAAGTATGACTTGAAACCATTCTTTTTTAATATTTTGTATTTAAAAATGCTCCTTTATCTTTTATTTGTGCATATTGGCAACCTTTTAGATATTTATTGATATGTTAAGCTTGGTTACGCACTGTTTATTGCTGCGATACATGTTGACACATTAAATACAGCTGTACCTTGAAACATTTTTGGCATAAGATGGTTTGCTAAAATGGTTTTTCATAAGAAAATGAATGGTTTTTAAAGTGCCAATGTTAAGCAGGCGAACCAGCAAACAAACCTTATAAGAGCAGACTGTGATGGTAAAGTGCCATGGTAAAGTGTATACAGTTTACCGCACAGTTTACCGTACGATTAATTGGTGTACAACCTACAATGCAGAATATAAAATTTAAAAAAGGTGCTTTCACATACTTTTTAGTTCAGGGAATGGAACCAATACAAAATAACTTCTTAAACTGCTCCGTATAGGAAAATGTCAACAGTTTACCATTTTAACTGGTTATAAGAAGTAATAGTTATATTCCCTATTAATAAAAAACGATAAAATGTGCGGATTTTTCACATATAAAGGCATTACCGTGCTAATTTTAATTTTGAAATGTTGCTAACCATCCGTTAAAAGGTGAAATAGTGTTTTATAGGAATTATTACCGGTAAATTAGTTTTTAGCAATGGATACGTAGCGGTAAACTGTACGGTAAACTGTAACTGTTTACCATAAGCACTTTACCATATTAGAATAATTTTGAAACGGAATGTTTTTTTTAGACCCAGTTATTGGTAATGACAATGGCCCTTGAAACAACACTCTGCAAAGCATCCGTCACCAGAAGGTGAGGTGCTAACCCCTTTTCAGTGCAGTTTCCCATGCAGCAAACGCCTTTGGAGACTGATGGCGTATTACCTTGAGCGAAGGTTTTATTGACTCGGTCGTGTTTATTAAATGTACTAATGGAGTTTGGAGTGTGCCTGACACTACATTTTTATGTTGATTGGTACTAAATATTATAAAGTTGTTTAATTTTTTAGAAAAAGTTGATTTTGAGCCTTTTGAACGGTGTAAACAGTGTCAAAATGATCTTATTTTGCATTTTTTATGACGTTTTTTATATATAAATGTTATGGGTACCAATATGGAACCATTATAAAGTTTTTCATCAGGTGTATTGATATTTATTTTTGGTCCCATGCATTAGGTCTCCAAATATTATGTATTGGTTGTGGACAATTTCACGGGTAGTTGGTCCCGGTTAGGTGACCTTTTCCGTGAAATTATTATTTTTAGAGACAATCGTTGTCAAAAGTGTTGAGACATTTTTTAAAATTCGAATTATTTCCACACTTTCACCCCCGCACCCCCCAGACAATGTTGCGCTCAGGTTTGTTAAAGACAGAAGTTTGCTGATATGACTCTCCAAAATTGTATAAAGGGGGGATGGGGATAAAAAGGATCGTAATTCTGTATTTATTGCCTTTTCTGCCACTAATGGTCAGTTTTTGCATTTGTCTCAACTACTTTTGGCAACGATTGAGTTTTTAAAAATTTAAATGGAGTTTACGGCCAATCCATTCTGCTAATGCCTATCAAACTTAGGGTGTAAGGTGCTGGGGAAAAGGGCTTTCTGCGCAATTTGTTGAATAAAAAATAATCCATAATGGCAGCTTAGCTGTGTGAAATAAGCCGTTTTCGGTGGGAATTGGCAAAGTATGACTTGAAACCATTCTTTTTTAATATTTTGTATTTAAAAATGCTCCTTTATCTTTTATTTGTGCATATTGGCAACCTTTTAGATATTTATTGATATGTTAAGCTTGGTTACGGACTGTTTATTGCTGCGATACATGTTGACACATTAAATACAGCTGTACCTTAAAACATTTTTGGCATAAGATGGTTTGCTAAAATGGTTTCTCATAAGAAGATGAATGGTTTTTAAAGTGCCAATGTTAAGCAGGCGAACCAGCAAACAAACCTTATAAGAGCAGACTGTGATGGTAAAGTGCCATGGTAAAGTGTATACAGTTTACCGCACAGTTTACCGTACGAATTAACTGGTGTACAACCTACAATGCAGAATATAAAATTTAAAAAAGGTGCTTTCACATACTTTCTAGTTCAGGGAATGGAACCAATACAAAATAACTTCTTAAACTGCTCCGTATAGGAAAATGTCAACAGTTTACCATTTTAACTGGTTATAAGAAGTAATAGTTATATTCTCTATTAATAAAAAACGGTAAACTGTGCGAATTTTTCACATATAAAGGCATTACCGTGCTAATTTTAATTTTGAAATGTTGCTAACCATCCGTTAAAAGGTGAAATAGTGTTTTATAGGAATTATTACCAGTAAATTAGTTTTTATGCATGGATACGTAGCGGTAAACTGTACGGTAAACTGTAACTGTTTACCATATTATTATTAACAATTTCTTTTACATTGCCGTGTAAAAAAAAATAAAAAAATTCTAGCTTCTCGGGAAAAGTCGCTAATTAAAGTCAATGAAGAAGGCAATTAATTTAGTTAATTTGACTTCTTTGCTTTGCATACCATCATCCTGAAATAAAGGATGGTTAGACTATAGCTTTTATTTTTGAGATCATAAGCACTTTACCATATTAGAATAATTTTGAAACGGAATGATTTTTTTAGACCCAGTTATTGGTAATGACAATGGCCCTTGAAACGATACTCTGCAAAGCATCCGTCACCAGAAGGTGAGGTGCTAACCCCTTTTCAGTGCAGTTTCCCATGCAGCAAACGCCTTTGGAGACTGATGGCGTATTACCTTGAGCGAAGGTTTTATTGACTCGGTCGTGTTTATTAAATGTACTAATGGAGTTTGGAGTGTGCCTGACACTACATTTTTATGTTGATTGGTACTAAATATTATAAAGTTGTTTAATTTTTTAGAAAAAGTTGATTTTGAGCCTTTTGAATGGTGTAAACAGTGTCAAAATGATCTTATTTTGCATGTTTTATGACGTTTTTTATATATAAATGTTATGGGTACCAATATGGAACCATTATAAAGTTTTTCATCAGGTGTATTGATATTTATTTTTGGTCCCATGCATTAGGTCTCCAAATATTATGTATTGGTTGTGGACAATTTCACGGGTAGTTGGTCCCGGTTAGGTGACCTTTTCCGTGAAATTATTATTTTTAGAGACAATCGTTGTCAAAAGTGTTGAGACATTTTTTAAAATTCGAATTATTTCCACACTTTCACCCCCGCACCCCCCAGACAATGTTGCGCTCAGGTTTGTTAAAGACAGAAGTTTGCTGATATGACTCTCCAACATTGTATAAAGGGGGGATGGGGATAAAAAGGATCGTAATTCTGTATTTATTGCCTTTTCTGCCACTAATGGTCAGTTTTTGCATTTGTCTCAACTACTTTTGGCAACGATTGAGTTTTTAAAAATTTAAATGGAGTTTACGGCCAATCCATTCTGCTATTGCCTATCAAACTTAGGGTGTAAGGTGCTGGGGAAAAGGGCTTTCTGCGCAATTTGTTGAATAAAAAATAATCCATAATGGCAACTTAGCTGTGTGAAATAAGCCGTTTTCGGTGGGAATTGGCAAAGTATGACTTGAAACCATTCTTTTTTAATATTTTGTATTTAAAAATGCTCCTTTATCTTTTATTTGTGCATATTGGCAACCTTTTAGATATTTATTGATATGTTAAGCTTGGTTATGGACTGTTTATTGCTGCGATACATGTTGACACATTAAATACAGCTGTACCTTAAAACATTTTTGGCATAAGATGGTTTGCTAAAATGGTTTCTCATAAGAAGATGAATGGTTTTTAAAGTGCCAATGTTAAGCAGGCGAACCAGCAAACAAACCTTATAAGAGCAGACTGTGATGGTAAGGTGCTATGGTAAAGTGTATACAGTTTACCGCACAGTTTACCGTACGAATTAACTGGTGTACAACCTACAATGCAGAATATAATGTAAAAAAAAGGTGCTTTCACATACTTTCTAGTTCAGGCAATGGAACCAATACAAAATAACTTCATAAACTGCTCCGTATAGGAAAATGTCAACAGTTTACTATTTTAACTGGTTATAAGAAGTAAT
Source organism: Hydractinia echinata (assembly GCA_030067915.1). NCBI lineage: Eukaryota > Metazoa > Cnidaria > Hydrozoa > Anthoathecata > Hydractiniidae > Hydractinia > Hydractinia echinata. Next base: position 239,370 of record JASGCC010000269.1, read on the forward strand.
AGTTATATTCTCTATTAATAAAAAACGGTAAACTGTGCGGATTTTTCACATATAAAGGCATTACCATGCTAATTTTAATTTTGAAATGTTGCTAACCATCCTTTAAAAGGTGAAATAGTGTTTTATAGGAATTATTACCAGTAAATTAGTTTTTATGCAAGGATACGTAGCGGTAAACTGTACGGTAAACTGTAACTGTTTACCATAAGCACTTTACCATATTAGAATAATTTTGAAACGGAATGTTTTTTTTAGACCCAGTTATTGGTAATGACAATGGCCCTTTAAACGACACTCTGCAAAGCATCCGTCACCAGAAGGTGCGGTGCTAACCCCTTTTCAGTGCAGGTTCCCACGCAGCAAACGCCTTTGCAGACTGATGGCGTATTACCTTGAGCGAAGGTTTTATTGACTTGGTCGTGTTTATTAAATGTACTAATGGAGTTTGGAGTGTGCCTGACACTACATTTTTATGTTGATTGGTACTAAATATTATATAGTTGTTTAATTTTTTAGAAAAAGTTGATTTTGAGCCCTTTGAATGGTGTAAACAGTGTCAAAATGATCTTATTTTGCATTTTTTATGACGTTTTTTATATTTAAATGTTATGGGCACCATTATGGAACCAATATAAAGTTTTTCATCTGGTGTATTGATATTTATTTTTGATCCCATGCATTAGGTCTCCAAATATTATGTTTTGGTTGTGGACAATTTCACGGGTAGTTGGTCCCGGTTAGGAGACCTTTTCCGTGAAATTAATATTTTTAGAGACAATCGTTGCCAAAAGTGTTAGACATTTTTTAAAATTCGAATTATTTCCACACTTTCACCCCCGCACCACCCAGACAATGTTGCGCTCAGGTTTTTTAAAGATAGAAGTTTGCTGATGTGACTCTCCAACATTGTGTAAGGGAGGAGGGGGATAAAAAGAATCGTAATTCTGTATTTATTGCCTTTTCTGCCACTAATGGTCAGTTTTTGCATTTCTCTCAACTACTTTTGGCAACGATTGTCTGAGTTTTTAAAAATTCAAATGGAGTTTACGACCAATCCACTCTGCTATTCCCTATCAAACTTAGGGTGTAAGGTGCTGGGGAAAAGGGCTTTCTGCGCAATTTGTTTAATAAAAAAAATCCATAATGGCAGCTTAGCTGTGTGAAATAAACCGTTTTCGGCGGGAATTGGCAAAGTATGACTTAAAACCATTCTTTTTTAATATTTTGTATTTAAAAATGCTCCTTTATCTTTTATTTGTGCATATTGGCAACCTTTTAGATATTTATTGATATTTTAAGCTTGGTTACGGACTGTTTATTGCTGCGATACATGTTGACACATTACATACAGCTGTACCTTGAAACTTTTTTGGCATAAAATGGTTTGCTAAAATGGTTTCTCATAAGCAGATGAATGGTTTTTAAAGTGCCAATGTTAAGCAGGCGAACCAGCAAACAAACCTTATAGGAGCAGACTGTGATGGTAAAGTGCCATGGTAAAGTGTATACAGTTTACCGCACAGTTTACCGTACGAATTAACTGGTGTACAACCTGCAATGCAGAATATAAAATTTAAAAAAGGTGCTTTGACATACTTTCTTGTTCAGGGAATGGAACCAATACAAAATAACTTCTTAAACTGTTCCGCATAGGAAAATGTGAACAGTTTACCATTTTAACTGGTTATAAGAAGTAATAGTTATATTCTCTATTAATAAAAAACGGTAAACTGTGCGGATTGTTCACATATAAAGGCATTACCGTGCTAATTTTAATTTTGAAATGTTCCTAACCATCCTTTAAAAGGTGAAATACCGTTTTATAGGAATTATTAGCAGTAAAATAGTTTTTATGCATGGATACGTAGCGGTAAACTGTACGGTAAACTGTAACTGTTTACCATAAGCACTTTACCATATTAGAATAATTTTTAAACGGAATGTTTTTTTTAGACCCAGTTATTGGTAATGACAATGGCCCTTTAAACGACACTCTGCAAAGCATCCGTCACCAGAAGGTGCGGTGCTAACCCCTTTTCAGTGCAGGTTCCCACGCAGCAAACGCCTTTGGAGACTGATGGCGTATTACCTTGAGCGAAGGTTTTATTGACTCGGTCGTGTTTATTAAATGTACTAATGGAGTTTGGAGTGTGCCTGACACTACATTTTTATGTTGAATGGTTCTAAATATTATAAAGTTATTTAATTTTTTAGGAAAAGTTGATTTTGAGCCTTTTGAATGGTGTAAACAGTGTCAAAATGATCTTATTTTGCATTTTTTATGACGTTTTTTATATTTAAATGATATGGGCACCATTATGGAGCCAATATAAAGTTTTTGCTCAAGGTAATACGCCATCAGTCTCCAAAGGCGTTTGCTGCATGGGAAATAGCACAGAAATGGGGTTAGCACCTGACCTTTTTGTGACGGATGCTTTGCAGAGTGTCGTTTCAAGGGCCATTGTCATTACCAATAACTGGGTCGAAAAAAAACATTCCGTTTCAAAATTATTCTAATATGGTAAAGTGCTGATGGTAAACTGTTACAGTTTACCGTACAGTTTACCCCTACGTATCCATGCATAAAAACTATTTTACTGGTAATAATTCCTATAAAACACTATTTCACCTTTTAACGGATGGTTAGCAACATTTCAAAATTAAAATTAGCACGGTAATGCCTTTATATGTGAAAAATCCGCACAGTTTACCGTTTTTTATTAATAGAGAATATAACTATTACTTCTTATAACCAGTTAAAATGGTAAATTGTTGACATTTTACTAAACGGAGCAACTTAAGAAGTTATTTTGCATTGGTTCCATTCCGTAAACTAGAAAGTATGTCAAAGCACCTTTTTTAAATTTTATATTCTGCATTGTAGGTTGTACACCAGTTAATTCGTACGGTAAACTGTGCGGTAAACTGTATACACTTTACCATGGCACTTTACCATCACAGTCTGCTCTTATAAGGTTTGTTTGCTGGTTCGCCGGCTTAACATTGGCACTTTAAAAACCATTCATCTGCTTATGAGAAACCATTTTAGCAAGACATTTTATGCCAAAAATGTTTCAAGGTACAGCTGTATTTAATGTGTCAACATGTATCGCAGCAATAAACAGTCCGTAACCAAGCTTAACATATCAATAAATATCTAAAAGGTTGCCAATATGCACAAATAAAAGATAAAGGAGCATTTTTAAATACAAAATATTAAAAAAGAATGGTTTCAAGTCATACTTTGCCAATTCCCACCGAAAACGGCTTATTTCACACAGCTAAGCTGCCATTATGGATTCTTTTTTATTAAACAAATTGCGCAGAAAGCCCTTTTCCCCAGCGCCTTACACACTAAGTTTGATAGGGAATAGCAGAGTGGATTGGCCGTAAACTCCATTTAAATTTTAAAAACTCAGACAATCGTTGCCAAAAGTAGTTGAGACAAATGCAAAAAGTGACCATTAGTGGCAGAAAAGGCAATAAATACAGAATTACGATTCTTTCTATCCCCCTCCCCCCTTTACACAAAGTTGGAGAGTCATATCAGCAAACTTCTGTCTTTAAAAAACCTGAGCGCAACATTGTCTGGGGGGTGCGGGGGTGAAAGTGTGGAAATAATTCTTGTTAATAATAATTGTTGAGCAACGTTGTGAATTGGACCTCTCGATCGCAGGTTTCAAAGCTTTAAACGATGAAAAGTGGCCGGACTACTTGTCTATGAAAAAGCTCAAGTTCAAAAGGACTCTCCGATCTATTGATAATGGAATAATGATTGAACCTGGTGAAAATGGCACTTTCAACAACCAAGTGTCTAAAGTTTTTAATGATTTGCCAAAAAATATACGTAACCTAGATTCAATTTCAACATTTTACAGTCAAACGAAAAAATATTTTTTAGATAAATCAATCGCCATTGCCTTAGCAAGGGAAGGCTAGGTTCTCCGATTGTATAAGCATTTCCTTATCAATTTCTGCTAAACCAACTCTATCAAGCGCGGGTCCTGAGTTTCCACATTTTTCAACCTCCACCAAGTTACCAAGATTTTCTTATTTCCAAATCTCGTTTAGACATATCGAACCATATGATAATCTCTGAGCCTCCACAGTGAGCCTTCCTATGCTTGGGTTTTATATTATAGAATTTTTTTTTTTTTTTTTTTTTTTTTTTTTTTTTTTTTTTTTTTTTTTTTTTTTATATATATATATATAGTATACGAAGTCTTTCAGAGTCGAAGGAGACCTTCCGCCGTTATATAACTATAGCCTATGCCTTTCCTCTATTTAATCTATTAACAACCTTTTATAAAACCTAAATCTACAACTCTTATTGAAACCTAGATCTCCATGCTTCTTGTATCATTTTTGTTCTAAACTTTTTATTCTTATTGTTGTATTATTATGTTATTATAGGGATAAGAACCATTGTATAATGGAACCCGAATAAATGTCAAAAAAAAAAAAAAAAAAAAAAAAAAAAAAAAAAAAAAAAAAAAATAATTCGAATTTTAAAAAATGTCTCAACACTTTTGGCAACGATTGTCTCTAAAAATATTAATTTCACGGAAAAGGTCACCTAACCGGAACCAAATACCCGTGAAATTGTCCACAACCAATACATAATATTTGCAGACCTAATGCACTGGACCAAAAATAAATATCAATACACCTGATGAAAAACTTTATATTGGTTCCATAATGGTGCCCATAACATTTAAATATAAAAAACGTCATAAAAAATGCAAAATAAGATCATTTTGACACTGTTTACACCATTCAAAAGACACAAAATCAACCTTTTCTAAAACATTAAACAACTTTATAATATTTCGTACCAATCAACATAAAAATGTAGTGTCAGGCACACTCCAAACTCCATTAGTACATTTAATAAACACGACCGAGTCAATAAATCCTTCGCTCAAGGTAATACGCCATCAGTATCCAAAGGCGTTTGCTGCATGGGAAACTGCACTGAAAAGGGGTTAGCACCTCACCTTCTGGTGACGGATGCTTTGCAGAGTGTCGTTTCAAGTGTCATTGTCAATACCAATAACTGGGTCTAAAAAAAACATTCCGTTTCAAAATTATTCTAATATGGTAAAGTGCTTATGATAAACAGTTACAGTTTACCGTACAGTTTACCGCTACGTATCCATGCATAAAAACTATTTTACTGGTAATAATTCCTATAAAACACTATTTCACCTTTTAACGGATGGTTAGCAACATTTCAAAATTAAAATTAGCACGGTAATGCCTTTATATGTGAAAAATCCGCACAGTTTACCGTTTTTTATTAATAGAGAATATAACTATTATTTCTCATAACCAGTTAAAATGGTAAACTGTTGACATTTTGCTATACGGAGCAGTTTAAGAAGTTATTTTGTATTGGTTCCATTCCCTGAACTAGAAAGCATGTCAAAGCACCTTTTTTTAATTTTATATTCTGCATTGTAGGTTGTAAACCAGTTAATTTGTACGGTAAACTGTGCGGTAAACTGTATACACTTTACCATGGCACTTTACCATCACAGTCTGCTCTTATAAGGTTTGTTTGCTGGTTCGCCTGCTTAACATTGGCACTTCAAAAAACATTCATCTGCCTATGAGAAACCATTTTAGCAAACCATTTTATGCCAAAAATGTATCAAGGTACAGCTGTATTTAATGAGTCAACATGTATCGCAGCAATAAACAGTCCGTAACCAAGCTTAACATATCAATAAATATCTAAAAGGTTGCCAATATGCACAAATAAAAGATAAAGGAGCATTTTTAGATACAAAATATTAAAAAAGAATAGTTTCAAGTCATAATTTGCCAATTCCCACCGAAAACGGCTTATTTCACACAGCTCAGCTGCCATTATGGATTCTTTTTTATTAAACAAATTGCGCAGAAAGCCCTTTTCCCCAGCACCTTACACACTAAGTTTGATAGGGAATAGCAGAGTGGATTGGCCGTAAACTCCATTTAAATTTTTAAAAACTCAGACAATCGTTGCCAAAAGTAGTTGAGACAAATGCAAAAAGTGACCATTAGTGGCAGAAAAGGCAATAAATACAAAATTACGATTCTTTCTATCCCCCTCCCCCTTACACAATGTTGGAGAGTCATATCAGCAAACTTCTGTCTTTAAAAAACCTGAGCGCAACATTGTCTGGGGGGTGCGGGGGTGAAAGTGTGGAAATAATTCGAATTTAAAAAAATGTCTCAACACTTTTGGCAACGATTGTCTCTAAAAATATTAATTTCAAAGGAAAAGGTTACCTAACCGGGACCAACTACCCGCGAAATTGTCCACAACCAAAACATAATATTTGGAGACCTAATGCATGGGACCAAAAATAAATATCAATACACCGGATGAAAAACTTTATATTGGTTCCATAATGGTGCCCATAACATTTAAATATAAAAAACGCCATAAAAAATGCAAAATAAGATCATTTTGACACTGTTTACACCATTCAAAAGACTCAAAATCTACCTTTTCTAAAACATTAAACAACTTTATAATATTTCGTACCAATCAACATAAAAATGTAGTGTCAGGCACACTCCAAACTCCATTAGTACATTTAATAAACACGACCGAGTCAATAAAACCTTCGCTCAAGGTAATACGCCATCAGTATCCAAAGGCGTTTGCTGCATGGGAAACTGCACTGAAAAGGGGTTAGCACCTCACCTTCTGGTGACGGATGCTTTGCAGAGTGTCGTTTCAAGTGTCATTGTCATTACCAATAACTGGGTCTAAAAAAAACATTCCGTTTCAAAATTATTCTAATATGGTAAAGTGCTTATGGTAAACAGTTACAGTTTACCGTACAGTTTACCGCTACGTATCCATGCATAAAAACTATTTTACTGGTAATAATTCCTATAAAACACTATTTCACCTTTTAACGGATGGTTAGCAACATTTCAAAATTAAAATTAGCACGGTAATGCCTTTATATGTGAAAAATCCGCACAGTTTACCGTTTTTTATTAATAGAGAATATAACTATTACTTCTTATAACCAGTTAAAATGGTAAACTGTTGACATTTTCCTATACGGAGCAGTTTAAGAAGTTATTTTGTATTGGTTCCATTCCCTGAACTAGAAAGCATGTCAAAGCACCTTCTTTTAATTTTATATTCTGCATTGTAGGTTGTACACCAGTTAATTTGTACGGTAAACTGTGCGGTAAACTGTATACACTTTACCATGGCGCTTTACCATCACAGTCTGCTCTTATAAGGTTTGTTTGCTGGGTCGCCTGCTTAACATTGGCACTTTAAAAACCATTCATCTTCTTATGAAAAACCATTTTAGCAAACCATTTTATGCCAAAAATGTTTCAAGATACAGCTGAATTTAATGTGTCAACATGTATCGCAGCAATAAACAGTCCGTAACCAAGCTTAACATATCAATAAATATCTAAAAGGTTGCCAATATTCACAAATAAAAGTTAAAGGAGCATTTTTAAATACAAAATATTAAAAAAGAATGGTTTCAAGTCATACTTTGCCAATTCCGACCGAAAACGGCTTATTTCACACAGCTAAGCTGCCATTATAGATTTTTTTTTATTAAACAAATTGCGCAGAAAGCCCTTTTCCCTAGCACCTTACACCCTAAGTTTGATAGGCAATAGCAGAGTGGATTGGCCGTAAATTCCATTAAAATTTTTAAAAACTCAGAAAATCGTTGCCAAAAGTAGTTGAGACAAATGCAAAAACTGACCGTTAGTGGCAGCAAAGGCAATAAATACAGAATTACGATTCTTTTTATCCCCCTCCCCCCTTTACACAAAGTTGGAGAGTCATATCAGCAAACTTCTGTCTTTAAAAAACCTGAGCGCAAGATTGTCTGGGGTGTGCGGGGGTGAAAGTGTGGAAATAATTCGAATTTTAAAAAATGTCTCAACACTTTTGGCAACGATTGTCTCTAAAAATATTAATTTCACGGAAAAGGTCACCTAACCGGAACCAAATACCCGTGAAATTGTCCACAACCAATACATAATATTTGGAGACCTAATGCATGGGACCAAAAATAAATATCAATACACCTGATGAAAAACTTTATATTGGTTCCATAATGGTGCCCATAACATTGAAATATAAAAAACGTCATAAAAAATGCAAAATAAGATCATTTTGACACTGTTTACACCATTCAAAAGACTTAAAATCAACCTTTTCTAAAACATTAAACAACTTTATAATATTTCGTACCAATCAACATAAAAATGTAGTGTCAGACACACTCCAAACCCCATTAGTACATTTAATATACACGACCGAGTCAATAAAACCTTCGCACAAGGTAATACGCCATCAGTCTCCAAAGGCCTTTGCTGCATGGGAAACTGCACTGAAAAGGGGTTAGCAACTCACCTTTTTGTGACGGATGCTTTGCAGAATGTCGTCTCAAGGGCCATTGTCATTACCAATAACTGGGTCTAAAAAAAACATTCCGTTTCAAAATTATTCTAATATCGTAAAGTGCTGATGGTAAACAGTTACAGTTTACCGTACAGGTTACCGCTACGTATCCATGCATAAAAACTATTTTACTGGTAATAATTCCTATAAAACACTATTTCACCTTTTAACGGATGGTTAGCAACATTTCAAAATTAAAATTAGCACGGTAATGCCTTTATATGTGAAAAATCCGCACAGTTTACCGTTTTTTATTAATAGAGAATATAACTATTACTTCTTATAACCAGTTAAAATGGTAAAATGTTGACATTTTCCTATACGGAGCAGTTTAAGAAGTTATTTTGTATTGGTTCCATTCCCTGAACTGGAACGTATGTCACAGCACCTTTTTTAAATTTTATATTCTGCCTTGTAGGTTGTACACCAGTTAATTTGTACGGTAAACTGTGCGGTAAACTGTATACACTTTACCATGGCACTTTACCATCACAGTCTGCTCTTATAAGGTTTGTTTGCTTGTTCGCCTGCTTTACATTGGCACTTTGAAAACCATTCATCTGCTTATGAGAAACCATTTTAGCAAACCATTTTATGCCAAAAATGTTTCAAGGTACAGCTGTATGTAATGTGTCAACATGTATCGCAGCAATAAACAGTCCGTAACCAAGCTTAACATATCAATAAATATCTAAAAGGTTGCCAATATGCACAAATAAAAGATAAAGGAGCATTTTTAAATACAAATTATTAAAAAGGAATGGTTTCAAGTCATACTTTGCCAATTCCCACCGAAAACGGCTTATTTCACACAGCTAAGCTGCCATTATGGATTTTTTTTATTAAACAAAGTGCGCAGAAAGTCCTTTTCCCCAGCACCTTACACCCTAAGTTTGATAGGCAATAGCAGATGGATTGGCCGTAAACTCCATTTAAATTTTTAAAACTCAGACAATCGTTGCCAAAAGTAGTTGAGACAAATGCAAAAACTGACCATTAGTGGCAGAAAAGGCAATAAATACAGAATTACGATCCATTTTTATCCCCATCCCCCCTTTACACAATGTTGGAGAGTCATATCAGCAAACTTCTGTCTTTAACAAACCTGAGCGCAACATCGTCTGGGGGCTGCGGGGGTGAAAGTGTGGAAATAATTCGAATTTTAAAAAATGTCTCAACACTTTTGGCAACGATTGTCTCTAAAAATATTAATTTCACGGAAAAGGTCACCTAACCGGGACCAACTACCCCTGAAATTCTCCACAACCAATACATAATATTTGGAGACCTAATGCATGGGACCAAATATAAATATCAATACACCTGATGAAAAACTATATATTGGTTCCACAATGGTGCCCATAACATTTAAATATAAAAAACGTCATAAAAAATGCAAAATAAGATCATTTTGACACTGTTTACACCATTCAAAAGGCTCAAAATCAACTTTTTCTAAAAAATTAAACAACTTTATAATATTTAGTACCAATCAACATAAAAATGTAGTGTCAGGCACACTCCAAACTCCATTAGTACATTTAATAAACACGACCGAGTCAATAAAACCTTCGCTCAAGGTAATACGCCATCAGTCTCCAAAGGCGTTTGCTGCATGGGAATTAGCACTGAAAAGGGGTTAGCACCTCACCTTTTTGTGACGGATGCTTTGCAGAGTGTCGTTTCAAGGGTCATTGTCATTACCAATAACTGGGTCTAAAAAAAACATTCCGTTTCAAAATTATTCTAATATGGTAAAGTGCTTATGGTAAACAGTTACAGTTTACCGTACAGTTTACCGCTACGTATCCATGCATAAAAACTATTTTACTGGTAATAATTCCTATAAAACACTATTTCACCTTTTAACGGATGGTTAGCAACATTTCAAAATTAAAATTAGCACGGTAATGCCTTTATATGTGAAAAATCCGCACAGTTTACCGTTTTTTATTAATAGAGAATATAACTATTACTTCTTATAACCAGTTAAAATGGTAAACTGTTGACATTTTCCTATACGGAGCAGTTTAAGAAGTTATTTTGTATTGGTTCCATTCCCTGAACTGGAACGTATGTCACAGCACCTTTTTTAAATTTTATATTCTGCCTTGTAGGTTGTACACCAGTTAATTTGTACGGTAAACTGTGCGGTAAACTGTATACACTTTACCATGGCACTTTACCATCACAGTCTGCTCTTATAAGGTTTGTTTGCTTGTTCGCCTGCTTTACATTGGCACTTTGAAAACCATTCATCTGCTTATGAGAAACCATTTTAGCAAACCATTTTATGCCAAAAATGTTTCAAGGTACAGCTGTATGTAATGTGTCAACATGTATCGCAGCAATAAACAGTCCGTAACCAGGCTTAACATATCAATAAATATCTAAAAGGTTGCCAATATGCACAAATAAAAGATAAAGGAGCATTTTTAAATACAAATTATTAAAAAGGAATGGTTTCAAGTCATACTTTGCCAATTCCCACCGAAAACGGCTTATTTCACACAGCTAAGCTGCCATTATGGATTTTTTTTATTAAACAAAGTGCACAGAAAGTCCTTTTCCCCAGCACCTTACACCCTAAGTTTGATAGGCAATAGCAGATGGATTGGCCGTAAACTCCATTTAAATTTTTAAAAACTCAGACAATCGTTGCCAAAGGTAGTTGAGACAAATGCAAAAACTGACCATTAGTGGCAGAAAAGGCAATAAATACAGAATTACGATCCATTTTATCCCCATCCCCCCTTTACACAATGTTGGAGAGTCATATCAGCAAACTTCTGTCTTTAACAAACCTGAGCGCAACATCGTCTGGGGGCTGCGGGGGTGAAAGTGTGGAAATAATTCGAATTTTAAAAAATGTCTCAACACTTTTGGCAACGATTGTCTCTAAAAATATTAATTTCACGGAAAAGGTCACCTAACCGGGACCAACTACCCCTGAAATTCTCCACAACCAATACATAATATTTGGAGACCTAATGCATGGGACCAAATATAAATATCAATACACCTGATGAAAAACTTTATATTGGTTCCATAATGGTGCCCATAACATTTAAATATAAAAAACGTCATAAAAAATGCAAAATAAGATCATTTTGACACTGTTTACACCATTCAAAAGGCTCAAAATCTACTTTTCTAAAAAATTAAACAACTTTATAATATTTAGTACCAATCAACATAAAAATGTAGTGTCAGGCACACTCCAAACTCCATTAGTACATTTAATAAACACGACCGAGTCAATGAAACCTTCGCTCAAGGTAATACGCCATCAGTCTCCAAAGGCGTTTGCTGCATGGGAAACTGCACTGAAAAGGGGTTAGCACCTCACCTTTTTGTGACGGATGCTTTGCAGAGTGTCGTTTCAAGGGTCATTGTCATTACCAATAACTGGGTCTAAAAAAAACATTCCGTTTCAAAATTATTCTAATATGGTAAAGTGCTTATGGTAAACAGTTACAGTTTACCGTACAGTTTACCGCTACGTATCCATGCATAAAAACTATTTTACTGGTAATAATTCCTATAAAACACTATTTCACCTTTTAACGGATGGTTAGCAACATTTCAAAATTAAAATTAGCACGGTAATGCCTTCATATGTGAAAAATCCGCACAGGTTACCGTTTTTTATTAATAGAGAATATAACTATTACTTCTTATAACCAGTTAAAATGGTAAACTGTTGACATTTTCCTATACGGAGCAGTTTAAGAAGTTATTTTGTATTGGTTCCATTCCCTGAACTCGAAAGTATGTCAAAGCACCTTTTTTAAATTTTATATTCTGCATTGTAGGTTGTACACCAGTTAATTCGTACGGTAAACTGTGCGGTAAACTGTATACACTTTACCATGGCACTTTACCATCACAGTCTGCTCTTATAAGGTTTGTTTGCTGGTTCGCCTGCTTAACATTGGCACTTTAAAAACCATTCATCTGCCTATGAGAAACCATTTTAGCAAACCATTTTGTGCCAAAAATGTTTCAAGGTACAGCTGTATTTAATGTGTCAACATGTATCGCAGCAATAAACAGTCCGTAACCAAGCTTAACATATCAATAAATATCTAAAAGGTTGCCAATATGCACAAATAAAAGATAAAGGAGCATTTTTAAATACAAAATATTAAAAAAGAATGGTTTCAAGTCATACTTTGCGAATTCCGACCGAAAACGGCTTATTTCACACAGCTAAGCTGCCATTATGGATTTTTTTTTATTAAACAAAGTGCGCAGAAAGCCCTTTTCCCCAGCACCTTACACCATAAGTTTGATAGGTAATAGCAGATGGATTGGCCGTAAACTCCATTTAAATTTTTAAAAACTCAGACAATCGTTGCCAAAAGTAGTTGAGACAAATGCAGAAACTGACCATTAGTGGCAGAAAAGGCAATAAATACAGAATTACGATCCTTTTTATCTCCTCCCGTCATTACACAATTTTGGAGAGTCATATTAGCAAACTTCTGTCTTTAGCAAACCTGAGCGCAACATCGTCTGGGGGGTGCGGGGGTGAAAGTGTGGAAATAATTCGAATTTTAAAAAATGTCTCAACACTTTTGGCAACGATTGTCTCTAAAAATATTAATTTCGCGGAAAAGGTCACCTAACCGGGACCAACTACCCGTGAAATTGTCCACAACCAATGCATAATATTTGGAGACCTACTGCATGGGACCAAATATAAATATCAATACACCTGATGAAAAACTTTATATTGGTTCCATAATGGTGCCCATAACATTTAAATATAAAAAACGTCATAAAAAATGCAAAATAAGATCATTTTGACACTGTTTACACCATTCAAAAGGCTCAAAATCAACTTTTACTAAAAAATTAAACAACTTTATAATATTTAGTACCAATCAACATAAAAATGTAGTGTCAGGCACACTCCAAACTCCATTAGTACATTTAATAAACACGAACGAGTCAATGAAACCTTCGCTCAAGGTAATACGCCATCAGTCTCCAAAGGCGTTTGCTGCATGGGAAACTGCACTGAAAAGGGGTTAGCACCTCACCTTTTTGTGACGGATGCTTTGCAGAGTGTCGTTTCAAGGGTCATTGTCATTACCAATAACTGGGTCTAAAAAAACATTCCGTTTCAAAATTATTCTAATGTGGTAAAGTGCTTATGGTAAACAGTTACAGTTTACCGTACAGTTTACCGCTACGTATCCATGCATAAAAACTATTTTACTGGTAATAATTCCTATAAAACACTATTTCACCTTTTAACGGATGGTTAGCAACATTTCAAAATTAAAATTAGCACGGTAATGCCTTCATATGTGAAAAATCCGCACAGGTTACCGTTTTTTATTAATAGAGAATATAACTATTACTTCTTATAACCAGTTAAAATGGTAAACTGTTGACATTTTCCTATACGGAACGGTTTAAGAAGTTATTTTGTATTGGTTCCATTCCCTGAACTCAAAAGTATGTCAAAGCACCTTTTTTAAATTTTATATTCTGCATTGTAGGTTGTACACCAGTTAATTCGTACGGTAAACTGTGCGGTAAACTGTATACACTTTACCATGGCACTTTACCATCACAGTCTGCTCTTATAAGGTTTGTTTGCTGGTTCGCCTGCTTATCATTGGCACTTTAAAAACCATTCATCTGCTTATGAGAAACCATTTTAGCAAACCATTTTGTGCCAAAAATGTTTCAAGGTACAGCTGTATTTAATGTGTCAACATGTATAGTAGCAATAAACAGTCCGTAACCAAGCTTAACATATCAATAAATATCTAAAAGGTTGCCAATATGCACAAATAAAAGATAAAGGAACATTTTTAAATACAAAGTATTAAAAAAGAATGGTTTCAAGTCATACTTTGCCAATTCCGACCGAAAACGGCTTATTTCACACAGCTAAGCTGCCATTATGGATTTTTTTTTATTAAACAAAGTGCGCAGAAAGCCCTTTTCCCCAGCACCTTACACACTAAGTTTGATAGGCAATAGCAGATGGATTGGCCGTAAACTCCATTTAAATTTTTAAAAACTCAGACAATCGTTGCCAAAGGTAGTTGAGACAAATGCAAAAGCTGACCATTAGTGGCAGAAAAGGCAATAAATACAGAATTACGATCCATTTTATCCCCCTCCCCCCTTTACACAATGTTGGAGAGTCATATCAACAAACTTCTGTCTTTAACAAACCTGAGCGCAACATCGTCTGGGGGGTGCGGGGGTGAAAGTGTGGAAATAATTCGAATTTAAAAAATGTCTCAACACTTTTGGCAACGATTGTCTCTAAAAATATTAATTTCGCGGAAAAGGTCACCTAACCGGGACCAACTACCCGTGAAATTGTCCACAACCAATGCATAATATTTGGAGACCTAATGCATGGGACCAAAAATAAATATCGATACACCTGACGAAAATTTTTTTATATTGGTTCCATAATGGTGCCCATAACATTTAAATATAAAAAACGCCATAAAAAATGCAAAATAAGATCATTTTGACACTGTTTACACCATTCAAAAGACTCAAAATCTACCTTTTCTAAAACATTAAACAACTTTACAATATTTCGTACCAATCAACATAAAAATGTAGTGTCAAGCACACTCCAAACTCCATTAGTACATTTAATAAACACGACCGAGTCAATAAAACCTTCGCTCAAGGTAATACGCCATCAGTATCCAAAGGCGTTTGCTGCATGGGAAACTGCACTGAAAAGGGGTTAGCACCTCACCTTCTGGTGACGGATGCTTTGCAGAGTGTCGTTTCAAGTGTCATTGTCATTACCAATAACTGGGTCTAAAAAAAACATTCCGTTTCAAAATTATTCTAATATGGTAAAGTGCTTATGGTAAACAGTTACAGTTTATCGTACAGTTTACCGCTACGTATCCATGCATAAAAACTATTTTACTGGTAATAATTCCTATAAAACACTATTTCACCTTTTAACGGATGGTTAGCAACATTTCAAAATTAAAATTAGCACGGTAATGCCTTTATATGTGAAAAATCCGCACAGTTTACCGTTTTTTATTAATAGAGAATATAACTATTACTTCTTATAACCAGTTAAAATGGTAAACTGTTGACATTTTCCTATACGGAGCAGTTTAAGAAGTTATTTTGTATTGGTTCCATTCGCTGAACTAGAAAGCATGTCTAAGCACCTTTTTTTAATTTTTTATTCTGCATTGTAGGTTGTACACCAGTTAATTTTTACGGTAAACTGTGCGGTAAACTGTATACACTTTACCATGGCACTTTACCATCACAGTCTGCTCTTATAAGGTTTGTTTGCTGGTTCGCCTGCTTAACATTGGCACTTTAAAAACAATTCATCTGCCTATGAGAAACCATTTTAGCAAACCATTTTATGCCAAAAATGTTTCAAGGTACAGCTGTATTTAATGTGTCAACATGTATCGCAGCAATAAACAGTCCGTAACCAAGCTTAACATATCAATAAATATCTAAAAGGTTGCCAATATTCACAAATAAAAGTTAAAGGAGCATTTTTAAATACAAAATATTAAAAAAGAATGGTTTCAAGTCATACTTTGCCAATTCCTACCGAAAACGGCTTATTTCACACAGCTAAGCTGCCATTATGGATTTTTTTTATTAAATCAATTGCGCAGAAAGCCCTTTTCCCCAGCACCTTACACTCTAAGTTTGATAGGCAATAGCAGAGTGGATTGGCCGTAAACTTCATTTAAATTTTTAAAAACTCAGACAATCGTTGCCAAAAGTAGTTGAGACAAATGCAAAAACTGACCATTAGTGGCTGAAAAGGCAATAAATACAGAATTACGATTCTTTTTATCCCTTCCCCGCTTTACACAATGTTGGAGAGTCATATCAGCAAACTTCTGTCTTTAAAAAACCTGAGTGCAACATTGGCTGGGGGGTGCGGGGGTGAAAGTGTGGAAATAATTCGAATTTAAAAAAATGTCTCAACACTTTTGGCAACGATTGTCTCTAAAAATATTAATTTCAAGGAAAAGGTCACCTAACCGGGACCAACTACCCGTGAAATTGTCCACAACCAAACATAATATTTGGAGACCTAATGCATGGGACCAAAAATAAATATCAATACACCGGATGAAAAACTTTATATTGGTTCCATAATGGTGCCCATAACATTTAAATATAAAAAACGCCATAAAAAATGCAAAATAAGATCATTTTGACACTGTTTACACCATTCAAAAGACTCAAAATCTACCTTTTCTAAAACATTAAACAACTTTACAATATTTCGTACCAATCAACATAAAAATGTAGTGTCAGGCACACTCCAAACTCCATTAGTACATTTAATAAACACGACCGAGTCAATAAAACCTTCGCTCAAGGTAATACGCCATCAGTATCCAAAGGCGTTTGCTGCATGGGAAACTGCACTGAAAAGGGGTTAGCACCTCACCTTCTGGTGACGGATGCTTTGCAGAGTGTCGTTTCAAGTGTCATTGTCATTACCAATAACTGGGTCTAAAAAAAACATTCCGTTTCAAAATTATTCTAATATGGTAAAGTGCTTATGGTAAACAGTTACAGTTTACCGTACAGTTTACCGCTACGTATCCATGCATAAAAACTATTTTACTGGTAATAATTCCTATAAAACACTATTTCACGTTTTAACGGATGGTTAGCAACATTTCAAAATTAAAATTAGCACGGTAATGCCTTTATATGTGAAAAATCCGCACAGTTTACCGTTTTTTATTAATAGAGAATATAACTATTACTTCTTATAACCAGTTAAAATGGTAAACTGTTGACATTTTCCTATACGGAGCAGTTTAAGAAGTTATTTTGTATTGGTTCCATTCCCTGAACTAGAAAGCATGTCAAAGCACCTTCTTTTAATTTTATATTCTGCATTGTAGGTTTTACATCAGTTAATTTGTACGGTAAACTGTGCGGTAAACTGTATACACTTTACCATGGCACTTTACCATCACAGTCTGCTCTTATAAGGTTTGTTTGCTGGTTCGCCTGCTTAACATTGGCACTTCAAAAAACATTCATCTGCCTATGAGAAACCATTTTAGCAAACCATTTTATGCCAAAAATGTATCAAGGTACAGCTGTATTTAATGAGTCAACATGTATCGCAGCAATAAACAGTCCGTAACCAAGCTTAACATATCAATAAATATCTAAAAGGTTGCCAATATGCACAAATAAAAGATAAAGGAGCATTTTTAAATACAAAATATTAAAAAAGAATGGTTTCAAGTCATACTTTGCCAATTCCCACCGAAAACGGCTTATTTCACACAGCTAAGCTGCCATTATGGATTCTTTTTTATTAAACAAATTGCGCAGAAAGCCCTTTTCCCCAGCACCTTACACACTAAGTTTGATAGGGAATAGCAGAGTGGATTGGCCGTAAACTCCATTTAAATTTTTAAAAACTCAGACAATCGTTGCCAAAAGTAGTTGAGACAAATGCAAAAACTGACCATTAGTGGCAGAAAAGGCAATAAATACAGAATTACGATTCTTTCTATCCCCCTCCCCCCCTTACACAATGTTGGAGAGTCATATCAGCAAACTTCTGTCTTTAAAAAACCTGAGCGCAACATTGTCTGGGGGGTGCGGGGGTGAAAGTGTGGAAATAATTCGAATTTAAAAAAATGTCTCAACACTTTTGGCAACGATTGTCTCTAAAAATATTAATTTCAAGGAAAAGGTCACCTAACCGGGACCAACTACCCGTGAAATTGTCCACAACCAAATCATAATATTTGGAGACCTAATGCATGGGACCAAAAATAAATATCAATACACCGGATGAAAAACTATATATTGGTTCCATAATGGTGCCCATAACATTTAAATATAAAATCGTCATAACAAATGCAAAATAAGATCATTTTGACACTGTTTACACCATTCAAAAGACTCAAAATCTGCCTTTTCTAAAACATTAAACAACTTTATAATATTTCGTACCAATCAACATAAAAATGTAGTGTCAGGCACACTCCAAACTCCATTAGTACATTTAATAAACACGACCGAGTCAATAAAACCTTCGCTCAAGGTAATACGCCATCAGTATCCAAAGGCGTTTGCTGCATGGGAAACTGCACTGAAAAGGGGTTAGCACCTCACCTTCTGGTGACGGATGCTTTGCAGAGTGTCGTTTCAAGTGTCATTGTCATTACCAATAACTGGGTCTAAAAAAAACATTCCGTTTCAAAATTATTCTAATATGGTAAAGTGCTTATGGTAAACAGTTACAGTTTACCGTACAGTTTACCGCTACGTATCCATGCATAAAAACTATTTTACTGGTAATAATTCCTATAAAACACTATTTCACCTTTTAACGGATGGTTAGCAACATTTCAAAATTAAAATTAGCACGGTAATGCCTTTATATGTGAAAAATCCGCACAGTTTACCGTTTTTTATTAATAGAGAATATAACTATTACTTCTTATAACCAGTTAAAATGGTAAACTGTTGACATTTTCCTATACGGAGCAGTTTAAGAAGTTATTTTGTATTGGTTCCATTCCCTGAACTAGAAAGTATGTCAAAGCACCTTCTTTTAATTTTATATTCTGCATTGTAGGTTTTACACCAGTTAATTTGTACGGTAAACTGTGCGGTAAACTGTATACACTTTACCATGGCACTTTACCATCACAGTCTGCTCTTATAAGGTTTGTTTGCTGGGTCGCCTGCTTAACATTTGCACTTCAAAAAACATTCATCTGCCCATGAGAAACCATTTTAGCAAACCATTTTATGCCAAAAATGTATCAAGGTACAGCTGTATTTAATGAGTCAACATGTATCGCAGCAATAAACAGTCCGTAACCAAGCTTAACATATCAATAAATATCTAAAAGGTTGCCAATATGCACAAATAAAAGATAAAGGAGCATTTTTAAATACAAAATATTAAAAAAGAATGGTTTCAAGTCATACTTTGCCAATTCCCACCGAAAACGGCTTATTTCACACAGCTAAGATGCCATTATGGATTTTTTTTTATTAAACAAATTGCGCAAAAAGCCCTTTTCCCCAGCACCTTACACCCTAAGTTTGATAGGCAATAGCAGAGTGGATTGGCCGTAAACTCCATTAAAATTTTTAAAAACTCAGAAAATCGTTGCCAAAAGTAGTTGAGACAAATGCAAAAACTGACCGTTAGTGGCAGCAAAGGCAATAAATACAGAATTACGATTCTTTTTATCCCCCTCCCACCTTTACACAAAGTTGGAGAGTCATATCGGCAAACTTCTGTCTTTAAAAAACCTGAGCGCAACATTGTCTGGGGGGTGCGGGGGTGAAAGTGTGGAAATAATTCGAATTTAAAAAAATGTCTCAACACTTTTGGCAACGATTGTCTCTAAAAATATTAATTTCAAGGAAAAGGTCACCTAACCGGGACCAACTACCCGTGAAATTGTCCACAACCAAAACATAATATTTGGAGACCTAATGCATGGGACCAAAAATAAATATCAATACACCGGATGAAAAACTTTATATTGGTTCCATAATGGTGCCCATAACATTTAAATATAAAAAACGCCATAAAAAAATGCAAAATAAGATCATTTTGACACTGTTTACACCATTCAAAAGACTCAAAATCTACCTTTTCTAAAACATTAAACAACTTTATAATATTTCGTACCAATCAACATAAAAATGTAGTGTCAGGCACACTCCAAACTCCATTAGTACATTTAATAAACACGACCGAGTCAATAAAACCTTCGCTCAAGGTAATACGCCATCAGTATCCAAAGGCGTTTGCTGCATGGGAAACTGCACTGAAAAGGGGTTAGCACCTCACCTTCTGGTGACGGATGCTTTGCAGAGTGTCGTTTCAAGTGTCATTGTCATTACCAATAACTGGGTCTAAAAAAAACATTCCGTTTCAAAATTATTCTAATATGGTAAAGTGCTTATGGTAAACAGTTACAGTTTACCGTACAGTTTACCGCTACGTATCCATGCATAAAAACTATTTTACTGGTAATAATTCCTATAAAACACTATTTCACCTTTTAACGGATGGTTAGCAACATTTCAAAATAAAATTAGCACGGTAATGCCTTTATATGTGAAAAATCCGCACAGTTTACCGTTTTTTATTAATAGAGAATATAACTATTACTTCTTATAACCAGTTAAAATGGTAAACTGTTGACATTTTCCTATACGGAGCAGTTTAAGAAGTTATTTTGTATTGGTTCCATTCCCTGAACTAGAAAGCATGTCAAAGCACCTTCTTTTAATTTTATATTCTGCATTGTAGGTTTTACACCAGTTAATTCGTACGGTAAACTGTGCGGTAAACTGTATACACTTTACCATGGCACTTTACCATCACAGTCTGCTCTTATAAGGTTTGTTTGCTGGTTCGCCTGCTTAACATTGGCACTTTAAAAACCATTCATCTGCTTATGAGAAACCATTTTAGCAAGACATTTTATGCCAAAAATGTTTCAAGGTACAGCTGTATTTAATGTGTCAACATGTATCGCAGCAATAAACAGTCCGTAACCAAGCTTAACATATCAATAAATATCTAAAAGGTTGCCAATATGCACAAATAAAAGATAAAGGAGCATTTTTAAATACAAAATATTAAAAAAGAATGGTTTCAAGTCATACTTTGCCAATTCCCACCGAAAACGGCTTATTTCACACAGCTAAGATGCCATTATGGATTTTTTTTTATTAAACAAATTGCGCAAAAAGCCCTTTTCCCCAGCACCTTACACCCTAAGTTTGATAGGCAATAGCCGAGTGGATTGGCCGTAAACTCCATTAAAATTTTTAAAAACTCAGAAAATCGTTGCCAAAAGTAGTTGAGACAAATGCAAAAACTGACCGTTAGTGGCAGCAAAGGCAATAAATACAGAATTACGATTATTTTTATCCCCCTCCCACCTTTACACAAAGTTGGAGAGTCATATCAGCAAACTTCTGTCTTTAAAAAACCTGAGTGCAACATTGTCTGGGGGGTGCGGGGGTGAAAGTGTGGAAATAATTCGAATTTAAAAAAATGTCTCAACACTTTTGGCAACGATTGTCTCTAAAAATATTAATTTCAAGGAAAAGGTCACCTAACCGGGACCAACTACCCGTGAAATTGTCCACAACCAATACATAATATTTGGAGACCTAATGCATGGGACCAAAAATAAATATCAATACACCGGATGAAAAACTTTATATTGGTTCCATAATGGTGCCCATAACATTTAAATATAAAAAACGCCATAAAAAAAATGCAAAATAAGATCATTTTGACACTGTTTACACCATTCAAAAGACTCAAAATCTACCTTTTCTAAAACATTAAACAACTTTATAATATTTCGTACCAATCAACATAAAAATGTAGTGTCAGGCACACTCCAAACTCCATTAGTACATTTAATAAACACGACCGAGTCAATAAAACCTTCGCTCAAGGTAATACGCCATCAGTCTCCAAAGGCGTTTGCTGCATGGGAAACTGCACTGAAAAGGGGTTAGCAACTCACCTTTTTGTGACGGATGCTTTGCAGAATGTCGTCTCAAGGGCCATTGTCATTACCAATAACTGGGTCTAAAAAAAACATTCCGTTTCAAAATTATTCTAATATCGTAAAGTGCTGATGGTAAACTGTTACAGTTTACCGTACAGTTTACCGCTACGTATCCATGCATAAAAACTATTTTACTGGTAATAATTCCTATAAAACACTATTTCGCCTTTTAACGGATGGTTAGCAACATTTCAAAATTAAAATTAGCACGGTAATGCCTTTATATGTGAAAAATCCGCACAGGTTACCGTTTTTTATTAATAGAGAATATAACTATTACTTCTTATAACCAGTTAAAATGGTAAACTGTTGACATTTTCCTATACGGAGCAGTTTAAGAAGTTATTTTGTATTGGTTCCATTCCCTGAACTAGAAAGCATGTCAAAGCACCTTCTTTTAATTTTATATTCTGCATTGTAGGTTTTACACCAGTTAATTCGTACGGTAAACTGTGCGGTAAACTGTATACACTTTACCATGGCACTTTACCATCACAGTCTGCTCTTATAAGGTTTGTTTGCTGGTTCGCCTGCTTAACATTGGCACTTTAAAAACCATTCATCTGCTTATGAGAAACCATTTTAGCAAGCCATTTTATGCCAAAAATGTTTCAAGGTACAGCTGTATTTAATGTGTCAACATGTATCGCAGCAATAAACAGTCGGTAACCAAGCTTAACATATCAATAAATATCTAAAAGGTTGCCAATATGCACAAATAAAAGATAAAGGAGCATTTTTAAATACAAAATATTAAAAAAGAATGGTTTCAAGTCATACTTTGCCAATTCCCACCGAAAACGGCTTATTTCACACAGCTAAGCTGCCATTATGGATTTTTTTTTATGAAACAAATTGCGCAGAAAGCCCTTTTCCCCAGCACCTTACACCCTAAGTTTGATAGGCAATAGCAGAGTGGATTGGCCGTAAATTCCATTAAAATTTTTAAAAACTCAGAAAATCGTTGCCAAAAGTAGTTGAGACAATTGCAAAAAGTGACCATTAGTGGCAGAAAATGCAATAAATACAGAATTACGATTATTTTTATCCCCCTCCCCCCTTTACACAATGTTGGAGAGTCATATCAACAAACTTCTGTCTTTAACAAACCTGAGCGCAACATTGTCTGGGGGGTGCGGGGATGAAAGTGTGGAAATAATTCGAATTTTAAAAAATGTCTCAACACTTTTGGCAACGATTGTCTCTAGAAATATTAATTTCACGGAAAAGGTCACCTAACCGGGACCAACTACCTCTGAAATTCTCCACAACCAATACATAATATTTGGAGACCTAATGCATGGGACCAAATATAAATATCAATACACCTGATGAAAAACTATATATTGGTTCCACAATGGTGCCCATAACATTTAAATATAAAAAACGTCATAAAAAATGCAAAATAAGATCATTTTGACACTGTTTACACCATTCAAAAGGCTCAAAATCTACCTTTTCTAAAAAATTAAACAACTTTATAATATTTAGTACCAATCAACATAAAAATGTAGTGTCAGGCACACTCCAAACTCCATTAGTACATTTAATAAACACGACCGAGTCAATAAAACCTTCGCTCAAGGTAATACGCCATCAGTCTCCAAAGGCGTTTGCTGCATGGGAAACTGCACTGAAAAGGGGTTAGCACCTCACCTTTTTGTGACGGATGCTTTGCAGAGTGTCGTTTCAAGGGCCATTGTCATTACCAATAACTGGGTCTAAAAAAAACATTCCGTTTCAAAATTATTCTAATATGGTAAAGTGCTGATGGTAAACTGTTACAGTTTACCGTACAGTTTACCGCTACGTATCCATGCATAAAAACTATTTTACTGGTAATAATTCCTATAAAACACTATTTCACCTTTTAACGGATGGTTAGCAACATTTCAAAATTAAAATTAGCACGGTAATGCCTTTATATGTGAAAAATCCGCACAGGTTACCGTTTTTTATTAATAGAGAATATAACTATTACTTCTTATAACCAGTTAAAATGGTAAACTGTTGACATTTTCCTATACGGAGCAGTTTAAGAAGTTATTTTGTATTGGTTCCATTCCCTGAACTAGAAAGCATGTCAAAGCACCTTTTTTAATTTTATATTCTGCATTGTAGGTTGTACACCAGTTAATTTGTACGGTAAACTGTGCGGTAAACTGTATACACTTTACCATGGCACTTTACCATCACAGTCTGCTCTTATAAGGTTTGTTTGCTGGTTCGCCTGCTTAACATTGGCACTTTAAAAACCATTCATCTGCTTATGAGAAACCATTTTAGCAAACCATTTTATGCCAAAAATGTTTCAAGGTACAGCTGTATTTAATGTGTCAACATGTATCGCAGCAATAAACAGTCCGTAACCAAGCTTAACATATCAATAAATATCTAAAAGGTTGCCAATATGCACAAATAAAAGATAAAGGAGCATTTTTAAATACAAAATATTAAAAAAGAATGGTTTCAAGTCATACTTTGCCAATTACCAACGAAAACGGCTTATTTCACACAGCTAAGCTGCCATTATGGATTTTTTTTATTAAACAAATTGCGCAGAAAGCACTTTTCCCCAGCACCTTACACCCTAAGTTTGATAGGCAATAGCAGAGTGGATTGGCCGTAAACTCCATTTCAATTTTTAAACACTCAGACAATCGTTGCCAAAAGTAGTTGAGACAAATGCAAAAAGTGACCATTAGTGGCAGAAAATGCAATAAATACAGAATTACGATTATTTTTATCCCCCTCCCCCCTTTACACAATGTTGGAGAATCATATCAACAAACTTCTGTCTTTAAAAAACCTGAGCGCAACATTGTCTGGGGGGTGCGGGGGTGAAAGTGTGGAAATAATTCGAATTTTAAAAAATGTCTCAACACTTTTGGCAACGATTGTCTCTAAAAATATTAATTTGACGGAAAAGGTCACCTAACCGGGACCAACTACCCCTGAAATTCTCCACAACCATTACATAATATTTGGAGACCTAATGCATGGGACCAAATATAAATATATATACACCTGATGAAAAACTTTATATTGGTTCCATAATGGTGCCCATAACATTTAAATATAAAAAACGTCATAAAAAATGCAAAATAAGATCATTTTGACACTGTTTACACCATTCAAAAGGCTCAAAATCAACTTTTTCTAAAAAATTAAACAACTTTATAATATTTGGTACCAATCAACATAAAAATGTAGTGTCAGGCACACTCCAAACTCCATTAGTAAATTTAATAAACACGACCGAGTCAATGAAACCTTCGCTCAAGGTAATGCGCCATCAGTCTCCAAAGGCGTTTGCTGCATGGGAAACTGCACTGAAAAGGGGTTAGCACCTCACCTTTTTGTGACGGATGCTTTGCAGAGTGTCGTTTCAAGGGTCATTGTCATTACCAATAACTGGGTCTAAAAAAAACATTCCGTTTCAAAATTATTCTAATATGGTAAAGTGCTTATGGTAAACAGTTACAGTTTACCGTACAGTTTACCGCTACGTATCCATGCATAAAAACTATTTTACTGGTAATAATTCCTATAAAACACTATTTCACCTTTTAACGGATGGTTAGCAACATTTCAAAATTAAAATTAGCACGGTAATGCCTTCATATGTGAAAAATCCGCACAGGTTACCGTTTTTTATTAATAGAGAATATAACTATTACTTCTTATAACCAGTTAAAATGGTAAACTGTTGACATTTTCCTATACGGAGCAGTTTAAGAAGTTATTTTGTATTGGTTCCATTCCCTGAACTCGAAAGTATGTCAAAGCACCTTTTTTAAATTTTATATTCTGCATTGTAGGTTGTACACCAGTTAATTCGTACGGTAAACTGTGCGGTAAACTGTATACACTTTACCATGGCACTTTACCATCACAGTCTGCTCTTATAAGGTTTGTTTGCTGGTTCGCCTGCTTAACATTGGCACTTTAAAAACCATTCATCTGCTTATGAGAAACCATTTTAGCAAACCATTTTGTGCCAAAAATGTTTCAAGGTACAGCTGTATTTAATGTGTCAACATGTATCGCAGCAATAAACAGTCCGTAACCAAGCTTAACATATCAATAAATATCTAAAAGGTTGCCAATATGCACAAATAAAAGATAAAGGAACATTTTTAAATACAAAATATTAAAAAAGAATGGTTTCAAGTCATACTTTGCCAATTCCGACCGAAAACGGCTTATTTCACACAGCTAAGCTGCCATTATGGATTTTTTTTATTAAACAAATTGCGCAGAAAGCCCTTTTCCCCAGCACCTTACACCCTAAGTTTGATAGGCAATAGCAGATGGATTGGCCGTAAACTCCATTTAAATTTTTAAAAACTCAGACAATCGTTGCCAAAAGTAGTTGAGACAAATGCAAAAACTGACCATTAGTGGCAGAAAAGGCAATAAATACAGAATTACGATCCATTTTTATCCCCCTCCCCCCTTTACACAATGTTGGAGAGTCATATCAGCAAACTTCTGTCTTTAACAAACCTGAGCGCAACATCGTCTGGGGGGTGCGGGGGTGAAAGTGTGGAAATAATTCGAATTTTAAAAAATGTCTCAACACTTTTGGCAACGATTGTCTCTAAAAATATTAATTTCACGGAAAAGGTCACCTAACCGGGACCAACTACCCCTGAAATTCTCCACAACCAATACATAATATTTGGAGACCTAATGCATGGGACCAAATATAAATATCAATACACCTGATGAAAAACTTTATATTGGTTCCATAATGGTGCCCATAACATTTAAATATAAAAAACGTCATAAAAATGCAAAATAAGATCATTTTGACACTGTTTACACCATTCAAAAGGCTCAAAATCAACTTTTTCTAAAAAATTAAACAACTTTATAATATTTAGTACCAATCAACATAAAAATGTAGTGTCAGGCACACTCCAAACTCCATTAGTACATTTAATAAACACGACCGAGTCAATGATACCTTCGCTCAAGGTAATACGCCATCAGTCTCCAAAGGCGTTTGCTGCATGGGAAACTGCACTGAAAAGGGGTTAGCACCTCACCTTCTGGTGACGGATGCTTTGCAGAGTGTCGTTTCAAGGGTCATTGTCATTACCAATAACTGGGTCTAAAAAAACCATTCCGTTTCAAAATTATTCTAATATAGTAAAGTGCTTATGGTAAACAGTTACAGTTTACCGTACAGTTTACCGCTACGTATCCATGCATAAAAACTATTTTACTGGTAATAATTCCTATAAAACACTATTTCACCTTTTAACGGATGGTTAGCAACATTTCAAAATTAAAATTAGCACGGTAATGCCTTCATATGTGAAAAATCCGCACAGGTTACCGTTTTTTATTAATAGAGAATATAACTATTACTTCTTATAACCAGTTAAAATGGTAAACTGTTGACATTTTCCTATACGGAGCAGTTTAAGAAGTTATTTTGTATTGGTTCCATTCCCTGAACTCGAAAGTATGTCAAAGCACCTTTTTTAAATTTTATATTCTGCATTGTAGGTTGTACACCAGTTAATTCGTACGGTAAACTGTGCGGTAAACTGTATACACTTTACCATGGCACTTTACCATCACAGTCTGCTCTTATAAGGTTTGTTTGCTGGTTCGCCTGCTTAACATTGGCACTTTAAAAACCATTCATCTGCTTATGAGAAACCATTTTAGCAAACCATTTTGTGCCAAAAATGTTTCAAGGTACAGCTGTATTTAATGTGTCAACATGTATCGCAGCAATAAACAGTCCGTAACCAAGCTTAACATATCAATAAATATCTAAAAGGTTGCCAATATGCACAAATAAAAGATAAAGGAGCATTTTTAAATACAAAATATTAAAAAAGAATGGTTTCAAGTCATACTTTGCCAATTCCGACCGAAAACGGCTTATTTCACACAGCTAAGCTGCCATTATGGATTTTTTTTTATTAAACAAAGTGCGCAGAAAGCCCTTTTCCCCAGCACCTTACACCCTAAGTTTGATAGGTAATAGCAGATGGATTGGCCGTAAACTCCATTTAAATTTTTAAAAACTCAGACAATCGTTGCCAAAAGTAGTTGAGACAAATGCAAAAACTGACCATTAGTGGCAGAAAAGGCAATAAATACAGAATTACGATCCATTTTATCCCCCTCCCCCCTTTACACAATGTTGGAGAGTCATATCACCAAACTTCTGTCTTTAACAAACCTGAGCGCAACATCGTCTGGGGGGTGCGGGGGTGAAAGTGTGGAAATAATTCGAATTTTAAAAAATGTCTCAACACTTTTGGCAACGATTGTCTCTAAAAATATTAATTTCACGGAAAAGGTCACCTAACCGGGACCAACTACCCCTGAAATTCTCCACAACCAATACATAATATTTGGAGACCTACTGCATGGGACCAAATATAAATATCAATACACCTGATGAAAAACTTTATATTGGTTCCATAATGGTGCCCATAACATTTAAATATAAAAAACGTCATAAAAAATGCAAAATAAGATCATTTTGACACTGTTTACACCATTCAAAAGGCTCAAAATCAACTTTTACTAAAAAATTAAACAACTTTATAATATTTAGTACCAATCAACATAAAAATGTAGTGTCAGGCACACTCCAAACTCCATTAGTACATTTAATAAACACGACCGAGTCAATGAAACCTTCGCTCAAGGTAATACGCCATCAGTCTCCAAAGGCGTTTGCTGCATGGGAAACTGCACTGAAAGGGGTTAGCACCTCACCTTTTTGTGACGGATGCTTTGCAGAGTGTCGTTTCAAGGGTCATTGTCATTACCAATAACTGGGTCTAAAAAAACATTCCGTTTCAAAATTATTCTAATATGGTAAAGTGCTTATGGTAAACAGTTACAGTTTACCGTACAGTTTACCGCTACGTATCCATGCATAAAAACTATTTTACTGGTAATAATTCCTATAAAACACTATTTCACCTTTTAACGGATGGTTAGCAACATTTCAAAATTAAAATTAGCACGGTAATGCCTTCATATGTGAAAAATCCGCACAGGTTACCGTTTTTTATTAATAGAGAATATAACTATTACTTCTTATAACTAGTTAAAATGGTAAACTGTTGACATTTTCCTATACGGAGCAGTTTAAGAAGTTATTTTGTATTGGTTCCATTCCCTGAACTCGAAAGTATGTCAAAGCACCTTTTTTAAATTTTATATTCTGCATTGTAGGTTGTACACCAGTTAATTCGTACGGTAAACTGTGCGGTAAACTGTATACACTTTACCATGGCACTTTACCATCACAGTCTGCTCTTATAAGGTTTGTTTGCTGGTTCGCTTGCTTAACATTGGCACTTTAAAAACCATTCATCTGCTTATGAGAAACCATTTTAGCAAACCATTTTGTGCCAAAAATGTTTCAAGGTACAGCTGTATTTAATGTGTCAACATGTATTGCAGCAATAAACAGTCCGTAACCAAGCTTAACATATCAATAAATATCTAAAAGGTTGCCAATATGCATAAATAAAAGATAAAGGAGCATTTTTAAATACAAAATATTAAAAAAGAATGGTTTCAAGTCATACTTTGCCAATTCCGACCGAAAACGGCTTATTTCACACAGCTAAGCTGCCATTATGGCTTTTTTTTATTAAACAAAGTGCGCAGAAAGCCCTTTTCCCCAGCACCTTACACCCTAAGTTTGATAGGTAATAGCAGATGGATTGGCCGTAAACTCCATTTAAATTTTTAAAAACTCAGACAATCGTTGCCAAAAGTAGTTGAGACAAATGCAAAAACTGACCATTAGTGGCAGAAAGGCAATAAATACAGAATTACGATCCTTTTTATCCCCTCCCCCCATTACACAATTTTGGAGAGTCATATTAGCAAACTTCTGTCTTTAACAAACCTGAGCGCAACATCGTCTGGGGGGTGCGGGGGTGAAAGTGTGGAAATAATTCGAATTTTGAAAAATGTCTCAACACTTTTGGCAACGATTGTCTCTAAAAATATTAATTTCACGGAAAAGGTCACCTAACCGGGACCAACTACCCCTGAAATTCCCCACAACCAATACATAATAATTGGAGACCTACTGCATGGGACCAAATATAAATATCAATACACCTGATGAAAAACTTTATATTGGTTCCATAATGGTGCCCATAACATTTAAATATAAAAAACGTCATAAAAAATGCAAAATAAGATCATTTTGACACTTTTTACACCATTCAAAAGGCTCAAAATCAACTTTTACTAAAAAATTAAACAACTTTATAATATTTAGTACCAATCAACATAAAAAATGTAGTGTCAGGCACACTCCAAACTCCATTAGTACATTTAATAAACACGACCGAGTCAATGAAACCTTCGCTCAAGGTAATACGCCATCAGTCTCCAAAGGCGTTTGCTGCATGGGAAACTGCACTGAAAAGGGGTTAGCACCTCACCTTTTTGTGACGGATGCTTTGCAGAGTGTCGTTTCAAGGGTCATTGTCATTACCAATAACTGGGTCTAAAAAAAACATTCCGTTTCAAAATTATTCTGATATGGTAAAGTGCTTATGGTAAACAGTTACAGTTTACCGTACAGTTTACCGCTACGTATACATGCATAAAAACTATTTTACTGGTAATAATTCCTATAAAACACTATTTCACCTTTTAACGGATGGTTAGCAACATTTCAAAATTAAAATTAGCACGGTAATGCCTTTATATGTGAAAAATCCGCACAGGTTACCGTTTTTTATTAATAGAGAATATAACTATTACTTCTTATAACCAGTTAAAATGGTAAACTGTTGACATTTTCCTATACGGAGCAGTTTAAGAAGTTATTTTGTATTGGTTCCATTCCATGAACTCGAAAGTATGTCAAAGCACCTTTTTTAAATTTTATATTCTGCATTGTAGGTTGTACACCAGTTAATTCGTCCGGTAAACTGTGCGGTAAACTGTATAAACTTTACCATGGCACTTTACCATCACAGTCTGCTCTTATAAGGTTTGTTTGCTGGTTCGCCTGCTTATCATTGGCACTTTAAAAACCATTCATCTGCTTATGAGAAACCATTTTAGCAAACCATTTTGTGCCAAATATGTTTCAAGGTGCAGCTGTATTTAATGTGTCAACATGTATCGCAGCAATAAACAGTCCGTAACCAAGCTTAACATATCAATAAATATCTAAAAGGTTGCCAATATGCACAAATAAAAGATAAAGGAGCATTTTTAAATACAAAATATTAAAAAAGAATGGTTTCAAGTCATACTTTGCCAATTCCGACCGAAAAACGGCTTATTTCACACAGCTAAGCTGCCATTATGGATTTTTTTTATTAAACAAATTGCGCAGAAAGCCCTTTTCTCCAGCACCTTACACCCTAAGTTTGATAGGCAATAGCAGAATGGATTGGCCGTAAACTCCATTTAAATTTTTAAAAACTCAGACAATCGTTGCCAAAAGTAGTTGAGACAAATGCAAAAACTGACCATTAGTGGCAGAAAAGGCAATAAATACAGAATTACGATCCTTTTTATCCCCTCCCCCCATTACACAATTTTGGAGAGTCATATCAGCAAACTTCTGTCTTTAAAAAACCTGAGCGCAACATTGTCTGGGGGGTGCGGGGGTGAAAGTGTGGAAATAATTCGAATTTTAAAAAATGTCTCAACACTTTTGGCAACGATTGTCTCTAAAAATATTAATTTCACGGAAAAGGTCACCTAACCGGGACCAACTACCCGTGAAATTGTGCACAACCAATACATAATATTTGGAGACCTAATGCATGGGACCAAAAATGCAAAAACTGACCATTAGTGGCAGAAAAGGCAATAAATACAGAATTACGATTCTTTTATCCCCTCCCCCTTTACACAATGTTGGAGAGTCATATCAGCAAACTTCTGTCTTTAAAAAACCTGAGCGCAACATTGTCTGGGGGGTGCGGGGTGAAAGTGTGGAAATAATTCGAATTTAAAAAATGTCTCAACACTTTTGGCAACGATTGTCTCTAAAAATATTAATTTCAAGGAAAAGGTCACCTAACCGGGACCAACTACCCGTGAAATTGTCCACAACCAATCATAATATTTGGAGACCTAATGCATGGGACCAAAAATAAATATCAATACACCATGAAAAACTTATATATTGGTTCCATAATGGTGCCCATAACATTTAAATATAAAAACGTCATAAAAAATGCAAAATAAGATCATTTTGACACTGTTTACACCATTCAAAAGGCTCAAAATCAACTTTTTCTAAAAAATTAAACAACTTTATAATATTTAGTACCAATCAACATAAAAATGTAGTGTCAGGCACACTCCAAACTCCATTAGTACATTTAATAAACACGGCCGAGTCAATGATACCTTCGCTCAAGGTAATACGCCATCAGTCTCCAAAGGTGTTTGCTGCATGGGAAACTGCACTGAAAAGGGGTTAGCACCTCACCTTCTGGTGACGGATGCTTTGTAGAGTGTCGTTTCAAGGGCCATTGTCATTACCAATAAGTGGGTCGAAAAAAAACATTCCGTTTCAAAATTATTCTAATATGGTAAAGTGCTTATGGTAAACAGTTACAGTTTACCGTACAGTTTACCGCTACGTATCCATGCATAAAAACTATTTTACTGGTAATAATTCCTATAAAACACTATTTCACCTTTTAACGGATGGTTAGCAACATTTCAAAATTAAAATTAGCACGGTAATGCCTTTATATGTGAAAAATCCGCACAGTTTACCGTTTTTTATTAATAGAGAATATAACTATTACTTCTTATAACCAGTTAAAATGGTAAACTGTTGACATTTTCCTATACGGAGCAACTTAAGAAGTTATTTTGCATTGGTTCCATTCAATGAACTAGAAAGTATGTCAGAGCCCCTTTTTTAAATTTTATATTCTGCATTGTAGGTTGTACACCAGTTAATTCGTACGGTAAACTGTGCGGTAAACTGTATACACTTTACCATGGCACTTTACCATCACAGTCTGCTCTTATAAGGTTTGTTTGGTGGTTCGCCTGCTTAACATTGGCACTTTAAAAACCATTCATCTGCTTATGAGAAACCATTTTAGCAAACCATTTTATGCCAAAAATGTTTCAAGGTACAGCTGTATGTAATGTGTCAACATGTATCGCAGCAAGAAACAGTCCGTAACCAAGCTTAACATATCAATAAATATCTAAAAGGTTGCCAATATGCACAAATAAAAGATAAAGGAGCATTTTTAAATACAAAATATTAAAAAAGAATGGTTTCAAGTCATACTTTGCCAATTCCCACCAAAAACGGCTTATTTCACACAGCTAAGCTGCCATTATGGATTTTTTTTATTAAACAATTTGCGCAGAAAGCCCTTTTCCCCAGCACCTTACACCCTAAGTTTGATAGGCAAAAGCAGAATGGATTGGCCGTAAACTCCATTTAAATTTTTAAAAACTCAGACAATCGTTGCCAAAAGTAGTTGAGACAAATGCAAGAACTGACCATTAGTGGCAGAAAAGGCAATAAATACAGAATTACGATTCTTTTTATCCCATCCCCCCATTACACAATGTTGGAGAGTCATATCAGCAAACTTCTGTCTTTAAAAAACCTGAGCGCAACATTGTCTGGGGGGTGCGGGGGTGAAAGTGTGGAAATAATTCGAATTTTAGAAAATGTCTCAACACTTTTGGCAACGATTGTCTCTAAAAATATTAATTTCACGGAAAAGGTCACCTAACCGGGACCAATTACCCGTGAAATTGTGCACAACCAATACATAATATTTGGAGACCTAATGCATGGGACCAAAAATAAATATCAATACACCTGACTTTACATTGGTTCCATAATGGTGCCCATAACATTTAAATATAAAAAACGTCATAAAAAATGCAAAATAAGATCATTTTGACACTGTTTACACCATTCAAAAGCCTCAAAATCAACTTTTTCTAAAAAATTAAACAACTTTATAAAATTTAGTACCAATCAACATAAAAATGTAGTGTCAGGCACACTCCAAACTCTATTAGTACATTTAATAAACACGACCGAGTCAATAAAACCTTCGCTCAAGGTAATACGCCATCAGTCTCCAAAGGCGTTTGCTGCATGGGAAACTGCACTGAAAAGGGGTTAGCACCTCACCTCACCAAGTATCGATCCAGCAAGTTGACGTCATTTCGGATCCCAATGACGTCATTATATTGTTTTCCTTACCTCGATTATCTTTAAATGCCCTGTTCTACATATATGCCAAGTTTAATGACATGAGCATCAATATTTCTGGTAGAACGGGTCTTTTTATCTTTATCGTTAAAATAAGAAATTTTTTTGCCGAAATGACGTCATTATTTATCCCAATGACGTCATTAAAATAGATTTTTTCATATGAAACACATATTATGGTATTCGTTCCACAAATCTGCCAAAGATTAAGGCCGTATCATTAGTAACATGCGAGAAATTAAAACGTACTGAAAAATTGGGAAAATGACCATTTTTCAGATGTGTGACGTCATTTCTAATCCCTATGATGTGATCAAATTATTTTTTTACCTGGATTGAGTTTGTACTTAGACATTCTCCAAATGAGCCAAGTTTCATCACTTAAGCACAAGTGGTTCAGGATTTATGACCCGCGGGCACTTTGTGCCCCCCCTCAGGGTTACAAGGGCCAAAAAAGCTCAGGTATAATAGGGTTAAACCTATAGAGAGGGAGGTTGAGAATGAGGGTGAAAATATTGATATGGATATCTTTGTCACAGACTTTGAGAATTTCCTAGACGAGACGGAAAGCCTTATACAAGAAACTTTTCATGGGGGGACTGATGAAGTTATCACTGAACGTGAAAGAAGGGGGCTTAACCTCGAACTTCAAACCATACGGGGTAACGGAAAAACTTGAAAAGTAAGATGATCCTATATGATAGCGAGATTGGCAAGGCGGAGGCCAAGGTGAAACAACTAGAGGAACAGAAGGCTGGGGCAGACGAAAGACAACGAGATAATCTCAAAAGGGAAAAAGCAAAGCTTGAGGGAAAAATTGAAAAATTGAACGATAAAAAGGAGGCCGCGCAAGAAGGAGAGAGGCTACTCACCCGTCAAATTTACAGCCAGCTGAAGGTAATCAAGGAAACCCTGATGAAAATTGCTGGAGATGACACGTCCCTGCTTGAAAAGCCTAAAATTTTGTTCAAAGAGCAGGGGCTTACTATAGCGAGTATCGTGTCGGCTGTTGGTCTACTGATTTCCACCATTGTACTCGCTGTTACAGGGGGAGGTGCCGCAACAGGTGCAGGAGGAAGTGCCGCAGCGGGTGCAGGAAAAGGGTTTGTAGAAAAGCAGCTGGAAAGGCTTGGAAAATTCCTAAAATACTTGGCAGGTAAAGCAGGTGCTGAATTACCTGGTATTATTGGTACGGTTGTCTCGTTCTTTCTGAGGTTAGCGGCGACAATTGTTGAATATGCAGCCAAGCACTTGTACATGGCAATCGCGGTTGCCGTTGGGTTTGTTGTTGTCTATATTGGAAAGAGGAAAAAAGCCTAATACGACCTATTTTTTAAGCCAGATGTAGGCAATGATGAGGCCTACCCCTGTCGTGATCAATGCTGCTTTGGTATCCTCATGTTGTTGTGGGGCTTCCCTGTGTTCAGGCGCAGTATGTATAGTATGCCTGGGGGGTGTAGTATGCCTGGGGAGTGTAGTATGCCTAGGGGGTATAGTATGCCTGGGGGGTGATTTGATAGCCCTCTCCGTAGGATTCACAATAGGCTTGTTATTCACGTCAACTTGGACTCCAATATATTTCACCGGTTTTCGGGCATATTGGAGCACATTCTGAAATGATGTTATATCATGCCCTACATTTTCTTCCCGCTGCACCATACTTTCAAATTTTTGCATCAAGATTTGCCCTGCTGTGTAGTTGTCCGCGGCAGACCCGAGTAGGGATGCCTTGCCCCCCGCCTGCGAGCCAAGCAACAAGACCACGTAGGCTCGAATACTTTCGCTTAGCTTGGTCAAGCCTTCCGACGTCAGACCTTGGCTTGTTGGGATAATAAATTTTGCAAAATCCCCGTCAACCTGACGCCACCATGAACCGTTGGTGAGTCGGGCACCTATTGCTTTGAATTTGTACAGACTATTGGGGTTAGCACCGTACTCACGACACACTTGCTCATACCGAGAGGTTGAATAGGGATTTTTGTACTGTAAAAACCCTTCATTATATGGCATTGGCACCCTCATTCTTGATAGAATGCGACGCATATGATAGTATACATGAAAATGAAATATCGAGTTGACGAGTGGCACGGAGCCCGTCATATGCTTAGCAGAGATACCTAAAGCCGTGGTTGCGCAATGGATTGCGAAGTTAACCTCAATGTTCCAGTAGTCCAAGGCTTGTCCCGTCCAACCCTCAATGACAGGGTCATTGAGGTAGGTTGTTGGGATTTTGATGGGGTATTTGCTAAACTCGGGGAATGCCACAGAAATGTGTGATTCTGTAGACACATATAAGTCCTGGTTTTCCAAGTTGGATACGGCAATGGGCCATTCACCCCTGTTAGACTTGTACCTTGCCTTAGGGTTATACGAGTATATATTCATCTTTTGTTTTAAAACAAAAGATGAAGCAACTCTACATCACCGATATATATAAACCTACAATATTTGAGGACTACTTGGGGCAGGATAGTAGAATAGCCTTGAAATCGATAAGCATAAGGCCTGCGTGGCTGAACCTTTATAGTGACAATGAATTCGTCATCCGTAAGACAGGGCCTGATCAGAGAGAGACTAGAATAGAGATCATGAACGGTCTGTACAAGATCGAGGATTTGGCGGCTATCGTGAACAGTCAGGCGCAGGACAAGATTAAGCTGTTTGTCCTGAAAAATGGACTCTGCAGGCTCCGTGTTAGTGACGGGTACACGGTGGTGATTCATCGACAACTCCAAGAGCACTTGGGCCTACCCTACGATCCTATTAATAAATTCTATCTGAAGGGCGACTATGATGCATACTACAAGACTGACGTCTATATTCGACTACGCCTTGTTTGCCCCCAGTTGGACGAAGACGACTGCCTACTTAACGGTAAAAAGTCTAAAATTCTCGCCTTGCTCCCCACCAAAGAGCTGAATGCTTGGGGGGATATGCTTGTTAAATAGGAATATATATATAAGACTAACCTGTAGGTTATCTTTGCAATAGTTCTTTCTGTGTATAGCGCAACGCTAAATTAGTGTGATTGATTCAACTCAACACTATGGAACACCACTCTGACTAAACACAACGAATTACCAATGATACTGGTTCAACACAATTAAAACCCCACCACCAAGTGATTCTTATTAGTAATCGCCTAGATAGAAGATCAACAATCTCCCTCTATTTTCTTTCTGTTTGGCGTTCAGTTGGTTATTTGAATGTGAGAGGAATTTATAGCGACTCCTACTCGCTTAGTACAGTGGTCTAGGGGCAAAACTGGCTTTTCACCAAGACCCTCTACTGTACTAGTCTTGGTTAAGTCATCACTACATGTATCTCTCTTTCTTCGTGTGATTACTTGTGTGGAATTTAAACATAAAAATTCTAAAAGATAAAAACTCAAAAAAACTTTAATTTTTTCACCTATGTATACACTTTACCATGGCACTTTACCAGCACAGTCTGCTCTTATAAGGTTTGTTTGCTGGTTCGCCTGCTTAACATTGGCACTTTAAAAACAATTCATCTGCTTATGAGAAACCAATTTAGCAAACCATTTTATGCCAAAAATGTTTCAAGGTACAGCTGTATTTAATGTGTCAACATGTATCGCAGCAATAAACAGTCCGTAACCAAGCTTAACATATCAATAAATATCTAAAAGGTTGCCAATATGCACAAATAAAAGATAAAGGAGCATTTTTAAATACAAAATATTAAAAAAGAATGGTTTCAAGTCATACTTTGCCAATTCCCATCGAAAACGGCTTATTTTACACAGCTAAGCTGCCATTATGGTTTTTCTTTTATTAAACAAATGGCGCAGAAAGCCTTTTTCCCCAGCACCTTACACACTAAGTTTGATAGGCAATAGCAGAGTGGATTGGCGTAAACTCCATTTAATTTTTTAAAAACTCAGACAATCGTTGCCAAAAGTAGTTGAGACAAATGCAAAAACTGACCATTAGTGGCAGAAAAGGAAATACATATAGAATTACGATTCTTTTTATCCCTTCCCCACTTTACACAATGTTGGCGAGTCATATCAGAAAACTTCCGTCTTTAAAAAACCTGAGTGCAACATTGTCTGGGGGGTGCGGGGGTGAAAGTGTGGAAATAATTCGAATTTTAAAAAATGTCTCAAAACTTTTGGCAACGATTGTCTCTAAAAATATTAATTTCACGGAGAAGGTCACCTAACCGGGACCAACTACCCGTGAAATTGTGCCCAACCAATACATAATATTTGGAGATCTAATGCATGGGACCAAAAATAAATATCAATACACCTGACGAAAAACTTTATATTGGTTCCATAATGGTGCCCATAACATTTAAATATAAAAAACGTCATAAAAATGCAAAATAAGATCATTTTGACACTGTTTACACCATTCAAAAGGCTCAAAATCAACTTTTTCTAAAAAATTAAACAACTTTATAATATTTAGTACCAATCAACATAAAAATGTAGTGTCAGGCACACTCCAAACTCCATTAGTACATTTACTAAACACGACCGAGTCAATAAAATCTTCGCTCAAGGTAATACGCCATCAGTCTCCAAAGGCGTTTGCTGCATGGAAACTGCATTGAAAATGGGTTAGCACCTCACCTTCTGGTGACGGATGCTTTGTAGATTGTCGTTTCAAGGGTCATTGTCATTACCAATAACTGGGTCTAACAAAACATTCCGTTTCAAAATTATACTAATATGGTAAAGTGCTGATGGTAAACTGTTACAGTTTACCGTACAGTTTACCGCTACGTATCCATGCATAAAAACTATTTTACTGGTAATAATTCTTATAAAACACTATTTCACCTTTTAACGAATGGTTAGCAACATTTCAAAATTAAAATTAGCACGGTAATGCCTTTATATGTGAAAAATCCGCACAGTTTACCGTTTTTTATTAATAGAGAATATAACTATTACTTCTTATAACCAGTTAAAATGGTAAACTGTTGACATTTTCCTATACGGAGCAGTTTAAGAAGTTATTTTGTATTGGTTCCATTCGCTGAACTAGAAAGCATGTCTAAGCACCTTTTTTTAATTTTTTATTCTGCATTGTAGGTTGTACACCAGTTAATTTTTACGGTAAACTGTGCGGTAAACTGTATACACTTTACCATGGCACTTTACCAGCACAGTCTGCTCTTATAAGGTTTGTTTGCTGGTTCGCCTGCTTAACATTGGCACTTTAAAAACAATTCATCTGCTTATGAGAAACCATTTTAGCAAACCATTTTATGCCAAAAATGTTTCAAGGTACAGCTGTATTTAATGTGTCAACATGTATCGCAGCAATAAACAGTCCGTAACCAAGCTTAACATATCAATAAATATCTATAAGGTTGCCAATATGCACAAATAAAAGATAAAAGAGCATTTTTAAATACAAAATATTAAAAAAGAATGGTTTCAAGTCATACTTTGCCAATTCCCATCGAAAACGGCTTATTTCACACAGCTAAGCTGCCATTATGGTTTTTCTTTTATTAAACAAATGGCGCAGAAAGCCCTTTTCCCCAGCACCTTACACACTAAGTTTGATAGGCAATAGCAGAGTGGATTGGCGTAAACTCCATTTAATTTTTTAAAAACTCAGACAATCGTTGCCAAAAGTAGTTGAGACAAATGCAAAAACTGACCATTAGTGGCAGAAAAGGAAATACATATAGAATTACGATTCTTTTTAACCCTTCCCCACTTTACACAATGTTGGGGAGTCATATCAGCAAACTTCTGTCTTTAAAAAACCTGAGTGCAACATTGTCTGGGTGGTGCGGGGGTGAAAGTGTGGAAATAATTCGAATTTTAAAAAATGTCTCAAAACTTTTGGCAACGATTGTCTCTAAA
This sequence comes from Hydractinia echinata, assembly GCA_030067915.1. NCBI lineage: Eukaryota > Metazoa > Cnidaria > Hydrozoa > Anthoathecata > Hydractiniidae > Hydractinia > Hydractinia echinata. The sequence goes on from JASGCC010000269.1 coordinate 279,506, forward strand.
AATATTAATTTCACGGAGAAGGTCACCTAACCGGGACCAACTACCCGTGAAATTGTGCACAGCCAATACATAATATTTGGAGTCCTAATGCATGGGACCAAAAATAAATATCAATACACCTGATGAAAAACTTTATATTGGTTGCATAATGGTGCCCATAACATTTAAGTATAAAAAACGTCATAAAAAAATGCAAAATAAGATCATTTTGACACTGTTTACACCATTCAAAAGGCTCAAAATCAACTCTTTCTAAAACGTTAAACAACTTTATAATATTTAGTACCAATCAACATAAAAATGTAGTGTCAGGCACACTCCAAACTCCATTAGTACATTTAATAAACACGACCGAGCCAATAAATCCTTCGCTCAAGGTAATACGCCATCAGTCTCCAAAGGCGTTTGCTGCATGGAAACTGCACTGAAAAGGGGTTAGCACCTCACCTTCTTGTGACGGATGCTTTGCAGAGTGTCGTTTCAAGGGTCATTGTCATTACCAATAACTGGGTCTAAAAAAACATTCCGTTTCAAAATTATTCTAATATGGTAAAGTGCTGATGGTAAACTGTTACAATTTATCGTACAGTTTACCACTACGTATTCGTGCATAAAAACTATTTTACTGGTAATAATTCCTATAAAACACTATTTCACCTTTTAACGGATGGTTAGCAACATTTCAAAATTAAAATTAGCACGGTAATGCCTTTATATGTGAAAAATCCGCACAGTTTACCGTTTTTTATTAATAGAGAATATAACTATTACTTCTTATAACCAGTTAAAATGGTAAACTGTTGACATTTTCCTATACGCAGCAGTTTAAGAAGTTATTTTGTATTGGTTCCATTCGCTGAACTAGAAAGCATGTCTAAGCACCTTTTTTAAATTTTTTATTCTGCATTGTAGGTTGTACACCAGTTAATTTTTACGGTAAACTGTGCGGTAAACTGTACACACTTTACCATGGCACTTTACCAGCACAGTCTGCTCTTATAAGGTTTGTTTGCCGGTTCGCCTGCTTAACATTGGCACTTTAAAAACAATTCATCTGCTTATGAGAAACCATTTTAGCAAACCATTTTATGCCAAGAATGTTTCAAGGTACAGCTGTATTTAATGTGTCAACATGTATCGCAGCAATAAACAGTCCGTAACCAAGCTTAACATATCAATAAATATCTAAAAGGTTGCCAATATGCACAAATAAAAGATAAAGGAGCATTTTTAAATACAAAATATTAAAAAAGAATGGTTTCAAGTCATACTTTGCCAATTCCCATCGAAAACGGCTTATTTCACACAGCTAAGCTGCCATTATGGATTTTTTTTTATTAAACAAATGGCGCAGAAAGCCCTTTTCCCCAGCACCTTACACCCTAAGTTTGATAGGCAATAGCAGAGTGGATTGGCCGTAAACTCCATTTAAATTTTTAAAAACTCAGACAATCGTTGCCAAAAGTAGTTGAGACAAATGCAAAAACTGACCATTAGTGGCAGAAAAGGAAATACATATAGAATTACGATTCTTTTTATCCCTTCCTCACTTTACACAATGTTGGAGAGTCATATGAGAAAACTTCTGTCTTTAAAAAACCTGAGTGCAACATTGTCTGGGGGGTGCGGGGGTGAAAGTGTGGAAATAATTCGAATTTTAAAAAAGGTCTCAAAACTTTTGGCAACAACCATTTTAGCAAACCATTTTATGCCAAAAATGTTTCAAGGTACAGCTGCATTTAATGTGTCAACATGTATCGCAGCAATAAACAGTCCGTAACCAAGCTTAACATATCAATAAATATCTAAAAGGTTGCCAATATGCACAAATAAAAGATAAAGGAGCATTTTTAAATACAAAATATTAAAAAAGAATGGTTTCAAGTCATACTTTGCCAATTCCCATCGAAAACGGCTTATTTCACACAGCTAAACTGCCATTATGGATTTTCTTTTATTAAACAAATGGCGCAGAAAGCCCTTTTCTCCAGCACCTTACACCCTAAGTTTGATAGGCAATAGCAGAGTGGATTGGTCGTAAACTCCATTTAAATTTTTAAAAACTCAGATGTCTCTAAAAATATTAATTTCACGGAAAAGGTCACCTAACCGGGACCAACTACCCGTGAAATTGTGCACAATCAATACATAATATTGGGAGACCTAATGCATGGGACCAAAAATAAATATCAATACACCTGATGAAAAACTTTATATTGGTTCCATAATGGTGCCCATAACATTTAAATATAAAAAACGTCATAAAAAATGCAAAATAAGATCATTTTGACACTGTTTACACCATTCAAAAGGTTCAAAATTAACTTTTTCTAAAAAATTAAACTACTTTATAATATTTAGTACCAATCAACATAAAAAAGTAGTGTCAGGGACACGCCAAACTCCATTAGTACATTTAATAAACACGACCGAGTCAATAAAACCTTCGCTTAAGGTAATACGCCATTAGTCTCCAAAGGCGTTTGCTGCATGGGAAACTGCACTGAAAAGGGGTTAGCACCTCACCTTCTTGTGCTGGATGCTTTGCAGAGTGTCGTTTCGAGGGCCATTGTCATTACCAATAACTGTGTATAAAAAAAACATTCCGTTTCAAAATTATTCTAATATGGTAAAGTGCTGATGGTAAACTGTTACAGTTTACCGGACAGTTTACCGCTACGTATCCATGCATAAAAACTATTTTACTTGTAATAATTCCTATAAAATACTATTTCACCTCTTAACGGAGGGTTAGCAACATTTCAAAATTAAAATTAGCACGGTAATGCCTTTATATGTGAAAAATCCGCACAGTATACCGTTTTTTATTAATAGAGAATATAACTATTACTTCTTATAACCAGTTAAAATGGTAAACTGTTGACATTTTCCTATACGGAGCAGTTTAAGAAGTTATTTTGTATTGGTTCCATTCCCTGAACTAGAAAGCATGTCAAAGCACCTTTTTTTAATTTTATATTCTGCATTGTAGGTTGTACACCAGTTAATTTGTACGGCAAACTGTATACACTTTACCATGGCACTCTACCATCACAGTCTGCTCTTATAAGGTTTGTTTGCTGGTTCGCCTGCTTAACATTGGCACTTTAAAAACGATTTATCTGCTCATGAGAAACCATTTTAGCAAACCATTTTATGCCAAAAATGTTTCAAGGTACAGCTGTATTTAATGTGTCAACATGTATCGCAGCAATAAACAGTCCGTAACCAAGCTTAACATATCAATAAATATCTAAAAAGTTGCCAATATGCACAAATAAAAGATAAAGGAGCATTTTTAAATACAAAATATTAAAAAAGAATGGTTTCAAGTCATACTTTGCCAATTCCAACGGAAAACGGCTTATTTCACACAGCTAAGCTGCCATTATGGATTTTTTTTATTAAACAAATTGCGCAGAAAGCCCTTTTCCCCAGAACCTTACACCCTCAGTTTGATAGGCAATAGCAGAGTGGATTGGCCGTAAAATCCATTTAAATTTTTAAAAACTCAGACAATCGTTGCCAAAAGTAGTTGAGACAAATGCAAAAACTGACCATTAGTGGCAGCAAAGGCAATAAATACAAAATTACAATTCCATTTATCCCCTCCCCCCTTTACACAATGTTGGAGAGTCATATCAACAAACTTCTGTCTTTAGAAAACCTGAGCGCAACATTGTCTGGGGGGTGCGGGGGTGAAAGTGTGGAAATAATTCGAATTTTAAAAAATGTCTCCGCACAGTTTACCGTTTTTTATTAATAGAGAATATAACTATTACTTCTTATAACCAGTTAAAATGGTAAACTGTTGACATTTTCCTATACGGAGCAGTTTAAGAAGTTATTTTGTATTGGTTCCATTCCCTGAACTAGAAAGCATGTCAAAGCACCTTTTTTTAATTTTATATTCTGCATTGTAGGTTGTACACCAGTTAATTTGTACGATAAACTGTGCCGTAAACTGTATACACTTTACCATGGCACTCTACCATCACAGTCTGCTCTTATAAGGTTTGTTTGCTGGTTCGCCTGCTTAACATTGGAACTTTAAAAACCATTCATCTGCTTATGAGAAACCATTTTAGCAAACCATTTTATGCCAAAAATGTTTCAAGGTACAGCTGTATTTAATGTGTCAACATGTATCGCAGCAATAAACAGTCCGTAACCAAGCTTAACATATCAATAAATATCTAAAAGGTTGCCAATATGCACAAATAAAAGATAAAGGAGCATTTTTAAATACAAAATATTAAAAAAGAATGGTTTCAAGTCATACTTTGCCAATTCCCACCGAAAACGGCTTATTTCACACAGCTAAGCTGCCATTATGGATTTTTTTTATTAAACAAATTGCGCAGAAAGCCCTTTTCCCCAGCACCTTACACCCTAAGTTTGATAGGCAATAGCAGAGTGGATTGGCCGTAAACTCCATTTAAATTTTTAAAAACTCAGACAATCGCTGCCAAAAGTAGTTGAGACAAATGCAAAAACTGACCATTAGTGGCAGAAAAGGCAATAAATACTGAATTACGATTTTTTTTATCCCCTCCCCCCTTTACACAATGTTGCAGAGTCATATCAGCAAAATTCTGTCTTTAAAAAACCTGAGTGCAACATTGTCTGGGGGGTGCGGGTGTGAAAGTGTGGAAATAATTCGAATTTTAAAATATGTCTCAACACTTTTGGCAACAATTGTCTCTAACATTAATAATTTCACGGAAAAGGTCACCTAACCGGGACCAACTACCCGTGAAATTGTGAACAACCAATACATAATATTTGGAGACCTAATGCATGGGACCAAAAATAAATATCAATACACCTGATGAAAAACTTTATATTGGTTCCATAATGGTGCCCATAACATTTAAATATAAAAAACGTCATAAAAAATGCAAAATAAGATCATTTTGACACGGTTTACACCATTGAAAAGGCTGAAAATCAACTTTTTCTAAAAAATTAAACAACTTTATAATATTTAGTACCAAGCAACATAAAAATGTAGTGTCAGGCACACTCCAAACTCCATTAGTACATTTAATAAACACGACCGAGTCAATAAAACCTTCGCTCAAGGTAATGCGCCATCAGTCTCCAAAGGCGTTTGCTGCATGGGAAACTGCACTGAAAAGGGGTTAGCACCTCACCTTCTTGTGACGGATGCTTTGCAGAGTGTCGTTTCAAGGGCCATTGTCATTACCAATAACTGGGTCTAAAAAAAACATTCCGTTTCAAAATTATTCTAATATGGTAAAGTGCTGATGGTAAACTGTTACAGTTTACCGTACAGTTTACCGCTACGTATCCATGCATAAAAACTATTTTACTGCTAATAATTCCTATAAAACACTATTTCACCTTTTAACGGATGGTTAGCAACATTTCAAAATTAAAATAAGCACGGTAATGCCTTTATGTGTGAAAAATCCGCACAGTTTACCGTTTTTTATTAATAGAGAATATAACTATTACTTCTTATAACCAGTTAAAATGGTAAACTGTCGACATTTTCCTATACGGAGAAGTTTAAGAAGTTATTTTGTATTGGTTCCATTCCCTGAACTAGAAAGCATGTCAAAGCACCTTATTTAATTTTATATTCTGCATTGTAGGTTGTACACCAGTTAATTTGTACGGTAAACTGTGCGGTAAACTGTATACACTTTACCATGGCACTTTACCTTCACAGTCTGCGCTTATAAGGTTTGTTTGCTGGTTCGCCTGCTTAACATTGGCACTTTAAAAACCATTCATCTGTTTATGAGAAACCATTTTAGCAAACCATTTTAAGCCAAAATTGTTTCAAGGTACAGCTGTATTTAATGTGTCAACATGTATCGCAGCAATAAAAAGTCCGTAACCAAGCTTAACATATCAAGAAATATTTAAAAGGTTGCCAATATGCACAAATAAAATATAAAGGAGCATTTTTAAATACAAAATATTAAAAAAGAATGGTTTCAAGTCATACTTTGCCAATTCCTACCGAAAACGGCTTATTTCACACAGCTAAGCTGCCATTATGGATTTTTTTTCATTAAACAAATTGCGCAGAAAGCCCTTTTCCACAGCACCTTACACCCTAAGTTTGATAGGCAATAGCAGAGTGGATTCGCTGTAAACTCCATTTAAATTTTTAAAAACTCAGACAATCGTTACCAAAAGTAGTTGAGACAAATGCAAAAACTGACCATTAGTGGCAGAAAAGGCAATAAATACAAAATTACGATTCTTTTTATCCCCTCCCCCCTTTACACAATGTTGCAGAGTCATATCAGCAAAATTCTGTCTTTAAAAAACCTGAGTGCAACATTTTCTGGGGGGTGCGGGGGTGAAAGTGTGGAAATAATTCGAATTTTAAAAAATGTCTTAACACTTTTGGCAACGATTGTCTCTAAAAATATTAATTTCACGGAAAAGGTCACCTAACCGAGACCAACTACCCGTGAAATTGCGCACAACCAATACATAATATCTGGAGACCTAATGCATGGGACCAAAAATAAATATCAATACACCTGGTGAAAAACTTTATATTGGTTCCATAATGGTGCCCAAAACATTTAAATATAAAAAACGTCATAAAAAATGCAAAATAAGATCATTTTGACACTGTTTACACCATTCAAAAGGCTGAAAATCAAATTTTTCTAAAAAATTAAACAACTTTATAATATTTAGTACCAAGCAACATAAAAATGTAGTGTCAGGCACACTCCAAACTCCATTAGTACATTTAATAAACACGACCGAGTCAATAAAACCTTCGCTCAAGGTAATACGCCATCAGTCTCCAAGGGCGTTTGCTGCATGGGAAACTGCACTGAAAAGGGGTTAGCACCTCACCTTCTTGTGACGGATGCTTTGCAGAGTGTCGTTTCAAGGGCCATTGTCATTACCAATAACTGGGTCTAAAAAAAACATTCCGTTTCAAAATTATTCTAATATGGTAAAGTGCTGATGGTAAACTGTTACAGTTTACCGTACAGTTTACCCCTACGTATCCATGCATAAAAACTATTTTACTGGTAATAATTCCTATAAAACACTATTTCACCTTTTAACGGATGGTTAGCAACATTTCAAAATTAAAATAAGCACGGTAATGCCTTTATGTGTGAAAAATCCGCACAGTTTACCGTTTTTTATTAATAGAGAATATAACCATTACTTCTTATAACCAGTTAAAATGGTAAACTGTCGACATTTTCCTATGCGGAGAAGTTTAAGAAGTTATTTTGTATTGGTTCCATTCCCTGAACTAGAAAGCATGTCAAAGCACCTTATTTAATTTTATATTCTGCATTGTAGGTTGTACACCAGTTAATTTGTACGGTAAACTGTGCGGTAAACTGTATACACTTTACCATGGCACTTTACCTTCACAGTCTGCGCTTATAAGGTTTGTTTGCTGGTTCGCCTGCTTAACATTGGCACTTTAAAAACCATTCATCTGTTTATGAGAAACCATTTTAGCAAACCATTTTATGCCAAAATTGTTTCAAGGTACAGCTGTATTTAATGTGTCAACATGTATCGCAGCAATAAAATTCCGTAACCATGCTTAACATATCAATAAATATTTAAAAGGTTGCCAATATGCACAAATAAAAGATAAAGGAGCATTTTTAAATACAAAATATTAAAAAAGAATGGTTTCAAGTCATACTTTGCCAATTCCTACCGAAAACGGCTTATTTCACACAGCTAAGCTGCCATTATGGATTTTTTTTCATTAAACAAATTGCGCAGAAAGCCCTTTTCCACAGCACCTTACACCCTAAGTTTGATAGGCAATAGCAGAGTGGATTCGCTGTAAACTCCATTTAAATTTTTAAAAACTCAGACAATCGTTACCAAAAGTAGTTGAGACAAATGCAAAAACTGACCATTAGTGGCAGAAAAGGCAATAAATACAAAATTACGATTCTTTTTATCCCCTCCCCCCTTTACACAATGTTGCAGAGTCATATCAGCAAAATTCTGTCTTTAAAAAACCTGAGTGCAACATTGTCTGGGGGGTGCGGGGGTGAAAGTGTGGAAATAATTCGAATTTTAAAAAATGTCTTAACACTTTTGGCAACGATTGTCTCTAAAAATATTAATTTCGCGGAAAAGGTCACCTAACCGGGACCAACTACCCGTGAAATTGACCACAACCAATGCATAATATTTGGAGACCTAATGCATGGGACCAAAAATAAATATCAATACACCTGGTGAAAAACTTTATATTGGTTCCATAATGGTGCCCATAACATTTAAATATAAAAAACGTCATAAAAAATGCAAAAGGATCATTTTGACACTGTTTACACCATTCAAAAGACTGAAAATCAAATTTTTCTAAAAAATTAAACAACTTTATAATATTTAGTACCAAGCAACATAAAAATGTAGTGTCAGGCACACTCCAAACTCCATTAGTACATTTAATAAACACGACCGAGTCAATAAAACCTTCGCTCAAGGTAATACGCCATCAGTCTCCAAGGGCGTTTGCTGCATGGGAAACTGCACTGAAAAGGTGTTAGCACCTCACCTTTTTGTGACGGATGCTTTGCAGAGTGTCGTTTCAAGGGTCATTGTCATTACCAATAACTGGGTCTAAAAAAAACATTCCGTTTCAAAATTATTCTAATATGGTAAAGTGCTGATGGTAAACTGTTACAGTTTACCGTACAGTTTACCCCTACGTATCCATGCATAAAAACTATTTTACTGGTAATAATTCCTATAAAACACTATTTCACCTTTTAACGGATGGTTAGCAACATTTCAAAATTAAAATAAGCACGGTAATGCCTTTATGTGTGAAAAATCCGCACAGTTTACCGTTTTTTATTAATAGAGAATATAACTATTACTTCTTATAACCAGTTAAAATGGTAAACTGTCGACATTTTCCTATGCGGAGAAGTTTAAGAAGTTATTTTGTATTGGTTCCATTCCCTGAACTAGAAAGCATGTCAAAGCACCTTATTTAATTTTATATTCTGCATTGTAGGTTGTACACCAGTTAATTTGTACGGTAAACTATGCGGTAAACTGTATACACTTTACCATGACACTTTACCTTCACAGTCTGCTCTTATAAGGTTTGTTTGCTGGTTCGCCTGCTTAACATTGGCACTTTAAAAACCATTCATCTGTTTATGAGAAACCATTTTAGCAAACCATTTTATGTCAAAAATGTTTCAAGGTACAGCTGTATTTAATGTGTCAACAAGTATCGCAGCAATAAAAAGTCCGTAACCAAGCTTAACATATCAAGAAATATTTAAAAGGTTGCCAATATGCACAAATAAAATATAAAGGAGCATTTTTAAATACAAAATATTAAAAAAGAATGGTTTCAAGTCATACTTTGCCAATTCCCACCGAAAACGGCTTATTTCACACAGCTAAGCTGCCATTATGGATTTTTTTTTATTAAACAAATTGCGCAGAAAGCCCTTTTCCCCAGCACCTTACACCCTAAGTTTGATAGGCAATAGCAGAATGGATTGGCCGTAAACTCCATTTAAATTTTTAAAAACTCAGACAATCGTTGCCAAAAGTAGTTGAGACAAATGCAAAAACCGACCATTAGTGGCCACGGGTGGTTCGAAGCGGAATCTAAGAGTTAGCGCATGCGCGGGTTTTTAACTACATCCGTGGAGGAATAATGGCGGCCGGCATCAAACTACGTAGTCAAAACAAACCAAGAGCAAGTTTAAATATATTGTTATCCTCCCATCTAATATTCCAATGGATCTAATTTAGCCGTAAACGAACATGTGATAAGTCAACGAAGAGGCTCAGCGAAACATTTTTGTTGTAGTGGAGCTAGGTACGACGAACAAGACTACTCAAGTAGATGAAAGAAAAAATCAAGATTTTTGCTTATTTGCGTTATGTCGCTAACGTCAAGGTAATTAACTTGTTATTCAAAGTTTTCTAGGACTGTAGAAAAGTTATTTTACATCAAGGACACATGGCCCTAAGATAAAAATACAACTTTGAAGTGCTTTCAGTTTTTTTTAATCAGAAAATGACTTTTGAAGTAGGCATATTTTTCACAGTTTCACGATAACTATCAAATACGTATGAAAGCTTCAATATCGTTTAACTAAGCGAATGTGGCATTACTGTGTTATAAATTTGCTAGAAACTGGTTAACACAAGGTTGGTTAACATAAATTTTTTATATATATACATGCTAGGTAGGCGACAAAGTACAGTCACATCCACTTAACAGCTAGTAGAAAATTCTGTCACTACTCTTCATCGCGTTTTGTAAATTTACGCTTTTTAGCTGCTGTCTTCAAGTCTTGAGCTTCTGGATTTGTTGTCAAAAGGTGCTGTTTCATAATGTATTTGAGCCTGTCAACTGGGTTTTTGATGTTTGAATAATTTATTCTCATACGATGCAAATCGTGGTGAATAGATTCTCCACCTTGTTCACCATAAAAACCTAAGCCCATTCTCCACTTGTTTACAAAGTCCAATACATGGTCTTCTAGTATGTGCAGCTTTGGACTGATGTATATTGAAGGCCAATTAACTCTTAAATAGCACATGAACTGATTGATAGATATCTCTAAAAGTTGGTTAAACAAATTTTATAAATTGACGTTTGTACTTTTAAGCATTTCATAAAAATCAAACTTGCATATTTTACCTAAATTTGATAACATTTTTTGGGTCATAATACATGAAGAATTGAATATTGAGTGACACAAACCATACAGCTTGAACAGTTGTTCAAACTTCTTGCATGTTTCTTGACACTCCAGATATAAAACTTGATCATCACATTGATTCTGTACAATTTCAGGAATACGATCACATAAATACTTTATGTTGCCATCCTATAATATTGTCTACTGTTTGTTGTAAACCAATTTGTGAAATTATACTTATGCATAATACAATTTCATATTTTTCGTTTACTTTATCTTGTTTCAATACAAATTGTATAGCATTGTATTGAAACAAGATAAAGTAAACGAAATTTTTCTAAATTGCAAAAATAAATCTAACCTTGAGCATTATATGACAATAGTTGCCAATAAAGCTTTTTCCGTCGTACGCCTGCCTCTCAACACCAAGCTCCTGCAGTGTATCGTCTAGGGATGATACGCAAGGACCAGATCCAAATTCCAATTGGTACTTTTCTTTGAATGCTTTTATGCTTCTCTGTTTCTCCTTCAGTCCAAATTCTAAGTTATCCAACTCGGGTTTGTAGTTTTTTTCAAACTCATCCATTTAGAGGCCTGTACAAGTAGTTGACGGTGTTATAAAGCCATGGCGCAATGGAACACGACTTGGGACGTCGCAGTTCATTGAGAGTGGAAGGACTAGACCGATGGTAACCTGCGCAGACACGTGGAACCACGTGATTTACGTGTAAGGCCTTTATTGGGCGGCAAAAGGCCATATTACAGCCTTTAGAGGCATGTACAAGTAGTTGACGGTGTTATAAGGCCATGGCGCAATGGAACACGACTTGGGACGTCGCAGTTCATTGAGAGTGGAAGGACTAGACCGATGGTAACCTGCGCAGACACGTGGAACCACGTGATTTACGTGTAAGGCCTTTATTGGGCGGCAAAAGGCCATATTACAGCCTTTAGAGGCATGTACAAGTAGTTGACGGTGTTATAAGGCCATGGCGCAATGGAAAACGACTTGGGACGTCGTAGTCCATTGAGAGTGGAAGGATTAGACCAATGGCAACCTTCGCAGGCACGTGGAACCACGTGATTTACGTGTAAGGCCTTTATTATGCGTCAAAAGGCCATATTACAGCCTTTAGAGGTCTGTACACGTAGTTGACGGTGTTATAAGGCCATGGCGCAATGGAAAACGACTTGGGACGTCGTAGTCCATTGAGAGTGGAAGGATTAGACCAATGGTAACCTTCGCAGGCACGTGGAACTACGTGATTTACGTGTAAGGCCTTTATTGGGCGGCAAGAGGCCATATTACAGCATTTAGAGGCCTGTACAAGTAGTTGACGGTGTTATAAAGCCATGGCGCAATGGGAAACGTGTTGGGACGTCGTAGTCCATTGAGAGTGGAAGGATTAGACCAATGGTAACCTGCGCAGGCACGTGGAACAACGTGATTTACGTGTAAGGCTTTTATTATGCGTCGAAAGGCCATATTACAGCCTTTAGAGGTCTGTACACGTAGTTGACGGTGTAATAAGGCCATGGCGCAATGGAAAACGACTGGGGACGTCGCAGTCCATTGAGAGTGGAAGGATTAGACCAATGGTAACCTTCGCAGGCACCTGGAACTACGTGATTTACGTGTAAGGCCTTTATTGGGTGGCAAGAGGCCATGTTACAGCATTTAGAGGCCTGTACAAGTAGTTGACGGTGTTATAAAGCCATGGCGCAATGGGAAACGTGTTGGGACGTCGTAGTCCATTGAGAGTGGAAGGATTAGACCAATGGTAACCTGCGCAGGCACGTGGAACAACGTGATTTACGTGTAAGGCTTTTATTATGCGTCGAAAGGCCATATTACAGCCTTTAGAGGTCTGTACACGTAGTTGACGGTGTTATAAAGCCATGGCGCAATGGAAAACGACTTGGGACGTCGTAGTCCATTGTGAGTGGAAGGATTAGACCAATGGTAACCTTCGCAGGCACCTGGAACTACGTGATTTACGTGTAAGGCCTTTATTGGGTGGCAAGAGGCCATATTACAGCATTTAGAGGCCTGTACAAGTAGTTGACGGTGTTATAAAGCCATGGCGCAATGGGAAACGTGTTGGGACGTCGTAGTCCATTGAGAGTGGAAGGATTAGACCAATGGTAACCTGCGCAGGCACGTGGAACCATGTGATTTACGTGTAAGGCCTTTATTAGGCGTCAAAAGGCCATATTACAGCCTTTAGAGGCCTGTACGAGTAGTTGACGGTGTTATAAAGCCATGGCGCAATGGAAAACGACTTGGGACGTCGTAGTCCATTGTGAGTGGAAGGATTAGACCAATGGTAACCTGCGCAGACACGTGGAACCATGTGATTTACGTGTAAGGCCTTTATTAGGCGTCAAAAGGCCATATTACAGCCTTTAGAGGCCTGTACGAGTAGTTGACGGTGTTATAAAGCCATGGCGCAATGGAAAACGACTTGGGACGTCGTAGTCCATTGTGAGTGGAAGCATTAGACCAATGGTAACCTTCGCAGGCACGTGGAACCACGTGATTTACGTGTAAGGCCTTTATTGGGCGGCAAAAAGGCCATATTACAGCATTTAGAGGCCTGTACAAGTAGTTGACGGTGTTATAAAGCCATGGCGCAATGGGAAACGACTTGGGACGTCGTAGTCCATTGAGAGTGGAAGGATTAGACCAATGGTAACCTGCGCAGGCACGTGGAACCACGTGATTTACGTGTAAGGCCTTTATTAGGCGGCAAAAGGCCATATTACAGCCTTTAGAGGCCTGTACACGTAGTTGACGGTGTTATAAAGCCATGCCGCGATTTGGAGAAACGACTTGATCTGACGGTCGGCAGTCCATTGAGAATGGAAAAGACTAGACCGGTGGTAACCCTGCGCAGGCCAACTGGAAAACGTGATTTTAACGTGTAAAGGCCTTATTGGGGCCGGCAAAAAGGCCATATTACAGCATTTAGAGGCCTGTACAAGTAGTTGACGGTGTTATAAAGCCATGGCGCAATGGAAAACGACTTGGGACGTCGTAGTCCATTCAGAGTGGAAGGACTAGACCGATGGTAACCTTCGCAGGCACGTGGAACCACGTGATTTACGTGTAAGGCCTTTATCAGGCGGTAAAAGGCCATATTACAGCCTTTAGAGGCCTGTACACGTAGTTGACGGTGTTATAAAGCCATGGCGCAATGGAAAACGACTTGGAACTTCGTAGTCCATTGAGAGTGGAAGGATTAGACCAATGGTAACCTTCGCAGGCACGTGGAACCACGTGATTTACGTGTAAGGCCTTTATTAGGCGGCAAAAGGCCATATTACAGCCTTTAGAGGCCTGTACACGTAGTTGACGGTGTTATAAAGCCATGGCGCAATGGAAAACGACTTGGGACGTCGTAGTCCATTGAGAGTGGAAGGATTAGACCAATGGTAACCTGCGCAGGCACGTGGAACCACGTGATTTACGTGTAAGGCCTTTATTAGGCGGCAAAAGGCCATATTACAGCCTTTAGAGGCCTGTACACGTAGTTGACGGTGTTATAAAGCCATGGCGCAATGGAAAACGACTTGGGACGTCGTAGTCCATTGAGAGTGGAAGGATTAGACCAATGGTAACCTGCGCAGGCACGTGGAACCACGTGATTTACGTGTAAGGCCTTTATTAGGCGTCAAAAGGCCATATTACAGCCTTTAGAGGCCTGTACACGTAGTTGACGGTGTTATAAGCCATGGCGCAATGGAAAACGACTTGGGACGTCGTAGTCCATTGAGAGTGGAAGGATTAGACCAATGGTAACCTTCGCAGGCACGTGGAACCACGTGATTTACGTGTAAGGCCTTTATTAGGCGGCAAAAGGCCATATTACAGCCTTTAGAGGCCTGTACACGTAGTTGACGGTGTTATAAAGCCATGGCGCAATGGAAAACGACTTGGGACGTCGTAGTCCATTGAGAGTGGAAGGATTAGACCAATGGTAACCTGCGCAGGCACGTGGAACCACGTGATTTACGTGTAAGGCCTTTATTAGGCGTCAAAAGGCCATATTACAGCCTTTAGAGGCCTGTACACGTAGTTGACGGTGTTATAAAGCCATGGCGCAATGGAAAACGACTTGGGACGTCGTAGTCCATTGAGAGTGGAAGGATTAGACCAATGGTAACCTGCGCAGGCACGTGGAACCACGTGATTTACGTGTAAGGCCTTTATTAGGCGGCAAAAGGCCATATTACAGCCTTTAGAGGCCTGTACACGTAGTTGACGGTGTTATAAAGCCATGGCGCAATGGAAAACGACTTGGGACGTCGTAGTCCATTGAGAGTGGAAGGATTAGACCGATGGTAACCTGCGCAGGCAGGTGGAACCACGTGATTTACGTGTAAGGCCTTTATTAGGCGGCAAAAGGCCATATTACAGCCTTTAGAGGCCTGTACACGTAGTTGACGGTGTTATAAAGCCATGGCGCAATGGAAAACGACTTGGGACGTCGTAGTCCATTGAGAGTGGAAGGATTAGACCAATGGTAACCTGCGCAGGCACGTGGAACCACGTGATTTACGTGTAAGGCCTTTATTAGGCGGCAAAAGGCCATATTACAGCCTTTAGAGGCCTGTACAAGTAGTTGACGGTGTTATAAAGCCATGGCGCAATGGAAAACGACTTGGGACGTCGTAGTCCATTGAGAGTGGAAGGATTAGACCAATGGTAACCTTCGCAGGCACGTGGAACCACGTGATTTACGTGTAAGGCCTTTATTAGGCGGCAAAAGGCCATATTACAGCCTTTAGAGGCCTGTACACGTAGTTGACGGTGTTATAAAGCCATGGCGCAATGGAAAACGACTTGGGACGTCGTAGTCCATTGAGAGTGGAAGGATTAGACCAATGGTAACCTGCGCAGGCACGTGGAACCACGTGATTTACGTGTAAGGCCTTTATTAGGCGTCAAAAGGCCATATTACAGCCTTTAGAGGCCTGTACACGTAGTTGACGGTGTTATAAAGCCATGGCGCAATGGAAAACGACTTGGGACGTCGTAGTCCATTGAGAGTGGAAGGACTAGACCAATGGTAACCTGCGCAGGCACGTGGAACCACGTGATTTACGTGTAAGGCCTTTATTAGGTGGCAAAAGGCCATATTACAGCCTTTAGAGGCCTGTACACGTAGTTGACGGTGTTATAAAGCCATGGCGCAATGGAAAACGACTTGGGACGTCGTAGTCCATTGAGAGTGGAAGGATTAGACCAATGGTAACCTGCGCAGGCACGTGGAACCACGTGATTTACGTGTAAGGCCTTTATTAGGCGGCAAAAGGCCATATTACAGCCTTTAGAGGCCTGTACACGTAGTTGACGGTGTTATAAAGCCATGGCGCAATGGAAAACGACTTGGGACGTCGTAGTCCATTGAGAGTGGAAGGACTAGACCGATGGTAACCTGCGCAGGCACGTGGAACCACGTGATTTACGTGTAAGGCCTTTATTAGGCGGCAAAAGGCCATATTACAGCCTTTAGAGGCCTGTACACGTAGTTGACGGTGTTATAAAGCCATGGCGCAATGGAAAACGACTTGGGACGTCGTAGTCCATTGAGAGTGGAAGGATTAGACCAATGGTAACCTGCGCAGGCACGTGGAACCACGTGATTTACGTGTAAGGCCTTTATTAGGCGGCAAAAGGCCATATTACAGCCTTTAGAGGCCTGTACACGTAGTTGACGGTGTTATAAAGCCATGGCGCAATGGAAAACGACTTGGGACGTCGTAGTCCATTGAGAGTGGAAGGATTAGACCAATGGTAACCTGCGCAGGCACGTGGAACCACGTGATTTACGTGTAAGGCCTTTATTAGGCGTCAAAAGGCCATATTACAGCCTTTAGAGGCCTGTACACGTAGTTGACGGTGTTATAAAGCCATGGCGCAATGGAAAACGACTTGGGACGTCGTAGTCCATTGAGAGTGGAAGGATTAGACCAATGGTAACCTGCGCAGGCACGTGGAACCACGTGATTTACGTGTAAGGCCTTTATTAGGCGGCAAAAGGCCATATTACAGCCTTTAGAGGCCTGTACACGTAGTTGACGGTGTTATAAAGCCATGGCGCAATGGAAAACGACTTGGGACGTCGTAGTCCATTGAGAGTGGAAGGATTAGACCAATGGTAACCTTCGCAGGCACGTAGAACCACGTGATTTACGTGTAAGGCCTTTATTAGGCGTCAAAAGGCCATATTACAGCCTTTAGAGGCCTGTACGCGTAGTTGACGGTGTTATAAGGCCATGGCGCAATGGAAAACGACTTGGGACGTCGTAGTCCATTGAGAGTGGAAGGATTAGACCAATGGTAACCTGCGCAGGCACGTGGAACCACGTGATTTACGTGTAAGGCCTTTATTAGGCGGCAAAAGGCCATATTACAGCCTTTAGAGGCCTGTACACGTAGTTGACGGTGTTATAAGGCCATGGCGCAATGGAAAACGACTTGGGACGTCGTAGTCCATTGAGAGTGGAAGGATTAGACCAATGGTAACCTTCGCAGGCACGTGGAACCACGTGATTTACGTGTAAGGCCTTTATTAGGCGGCAAAAGGCCATATTACAGCCTTTAGAGGCCTGTACAAGTAGTTGACGGTGTTATAAAGCCATGGCGCAATGGAAAACGACTTGGGACGTCGTAGTCCATTGAGAGTGGAAGGATTAGACCAATGGTAACCTGCGCAGGCACGTGGAACCACGTGATTTACGTGTAAGGCCTTTATTAGGCGGCAAAAGGCCATATTACAGCCTTTAGAGGCCTGTACACGTAGTTGACGGTGTTATAAGCCATGGCGCAATGGAAAACGACTTGGGACGTCGTAGTCCATTGAGAGTGGAAGGATTAGACCAATGGTAACCTGCGCAGGCACGTGGAACCACGTGATTTACGTGTAAGGCCTTTATTAGGCGTCAAAAGGCCATATTACAGCCTTTAGAGGCCTGTACACGTAGTTGACGGTGTTATAAGGCCATGGCGCAATGGAAAACGACTTGGGACGTCGTAGTCCATTGAGAGTGGAAGGATTAGACCAATGGTAACCTGCGCAGGCACGTGGAACCACGTGATTTACGTGTAAGGCCTTTATTAGGCGGCAAAAGGCCATATTACAGCCTTTAGAGGCCTGTACACGTAGTTGACGGTGTTATAAAGCCATGGCGCAATGGAAAACGACTTGGGACGTCGTAGTCCATTGAGAGTGGAAGGATTAGACCAATGGTAACCTGCGCAGGCACGTGGAACCACGTGATTTACGTGTAAGGCCTTTATTAGGCGTCAAAAGGCCATATTACAGCCTTTAGAGGCCTGTACACGTAGTTGACGGTGTTATAAGGCCATGGCGCAATGGAAAACGACTTGGAACGTCGTAGTCCATTGAGAGTGGAAGGACTAGACCGATGGTAACCTTCGCAGGACACGTGGAACCACGTGATTTACGTGTAAGGCCTTTATTAGGCGTCAAAAGGCCATATTACAGCCTTTAGAGGCCTGTACAGTAGTTGACGGTGTTATAAAGCCATGGCGCAATGGAAACGAGTTGGGGACGTCGTAGTCCATTGAGAGTGGAAGGATTAGACCAATGGTAACCTGCGCAGGCACGTGGAACCACGTGATTTACGTGTAAGGCCTTTATTAGGCGTCAAAAGGCCATATTACAGCCTTTAGAGGCCTGTACGAGTAGTTGACGGTGTTATAAGGCCATGGCGCAATGGAAAACGACTTGGGACGTCGTAGTCCATTGAGAGTGGAAGGACTAGACCGATGGTAACCTGCGCAGGCAGGTGGAACCACGTGATTTGATGTGTAAGGCCTTTATTAGGTGTCAAAAGGCCATATTACAGCCTTTAGAGGCCTGTACACGTAGTTGACGGTGTTATAAAGCCATGGCGCAATGGAAAACGACTTGGGACGTCGTAGTCCATTGAGAGTGGAAGGATTAGACCAATGGTAACCTGCGCAGGCACGTGGAACCACGTGATTTACGTGTAAGGCCTTTATTAGGCGTCAAAAGGCCATATTACAGCCTTTAGAGGCCTGTACACGTAGTTGACGGTGTTATAAAGCCATGGCGCAATGGAAAACGACTTGGGACGTCGTAGTCCATTGAGAGTGGAAGGACTAGACCAATGGTAACCTTCGCAGGCAGGTGGAACCACGTGATTTACGTGTAAGGCCTTTATTAGGCGGCAAAAGGCCATATTACAGCCTTTAGAGGCCTGTACACGTAGTTGACGGTGTTATAAAGCCATGGCGCAATGGAAAACGACTTTCTGACGTCGCAGTCCATTGAGAGTGGAAGGATTAGACCAATGGTAACCTGCGCAGGCACGTGGAACCACGTGATTTACGTGTAAGGCCTTTATTGGGCGGCAAAAGGCCATATTACAGCCTTTAGAGGCCTGTACAAGTAGTTGACGGTGTTATAAAGCCATGGCGCAATGGAAAACGACTTGGGACGTCGTAGTCCATTGAGAGTGGAAGGATTAGACCGATGGTAACCTGCGCAGGCACGTGGAACCACGTGATTTACGTGTAAGGCCTTTATTAGGCGGTAAAAGGCCATATTACAGCCTTTAGAGGCCTGTACACGTAGTTGACGGTGTTATAAAGCCATGGCGCAATGGAAAACGACTTGGGACGTCGTAGTCCATTGAGAGTGGAAGGATTAGACCAATGGTAACCTTCGCAGGCACGTGGAACCACGTGATTTACGTGTAAGGCCTTTATTATGCGTCAAAAGGCCATATTACAGCCTTTAGAGGCCTGTACACGTAGTTGACGGTGTTATAAAGCCATGGCGCAATGGAAAACGACTTGGGACGTCGCAGTCCATTGAGAGTGGAAGGATTAGACCGAATGGTAACCTGCGCAGGCACGTGGAACCACGTGATTTACGTGTAAGGCCTTTATTAGGCGGCAAAAGGCCATATTACAGCCTTTAGAGGCCTGTACAAGTAGTTGACGGTGTTATAAAGCCATGGCGCAATGGAAAACGACTTGGGACGTCGTAGTCCATTGAGAGTGGAAGGATTAGACCAATGGTAACCTGCGCAGGCACGTGGAACCACGTGATTTACGTGTAAGGCCTTTATTAGGCGTCAAAAGGCCATATTACAGCCTTTAGAGGCCTGTACACGTAGTTGACGGTGTTATAAAGCCATGGCGCAATGGAAAACGACTTGGGACGTCGTAGTCCATTGAGAGTGGAAGGATTAGACCAATGGTAACCTTCGCAGGCACGTGGAACCACGTGATTTACGTGTAAGGCCTTTATTGGCGGCAAAAGGCCATATTACAGCCTTTAGAGGCCTGTACACGTAGTTGACGGTGTTATAAGGCCATGGCGCAATGGAAAACGACTTGGGACGTCGTAGTCCATTGAGAGTGGAAGGACTAGACCAATGGTAACCTGCGCAGGCACGTGGAACCACGTGATTTACGTGTAAGGCCTTTATTAGGTGGTCAAAAGCCATATTACAGCCTTTAGAGGCCTGTACACGTAGTTGACGGTGTTATAAGGCCATGGCGCAATGGAAAACGACTTGGGACGTCGTAGTCCATTGAGAGTGGAAGGATTAGACCAATGGTAACCTGCGCAGGCACGTGGAACCACGTGATTTACGTGTAAGGCCTTTATTAGGCGTCAAAAGGCCATATTACAGCCTTTAGAGGCCTGTACACGTAGTTGACGGTGTTATAAAGCCATGGCGCAATGGAAAACGACTTGGGACGTCGCAGTCCATTGAGAGTGGAAGGACTAGACCGATGGTAACCTGCGCAGGCAACTGGAACCACGTGATTTACGTGTAAGGCCTTTATTGGCGGCAAAAGGCCATATTACAGCCTTTAGAGGCCTGTACACGTAGTTGACGGTGTTATAAAGCCATGGCGCAATGGAAAACGACTGGACGTCGTAGTCCATTGAGAGTGGAAGGACTAGACGATGGTAACCTGCGCAGGCACGTGGAACCACGTGATTACGTGTAAGGCCTTTATTAGGTGGCAAAAGGCATATTTACAGCCTTTAGAGGCCTGTACACGTAGTTGACGGTTGTTATAAGGCCATGGCGCAATGGAAAACGACTTGGACGTCGCAGTCCATTGAGAGTGGAAGGATTAGACGAATGGTAACCTTCGCAGGCACGTGGAACCACGTGATTTACGCGTAAGGCCTTTATTGGGCGGCAAAAGGCCATATTACAGCATTTAGAGGCCTGTACAAGTAGTTGACGGTGTTATAAAGCCATGGCGCAATGGAAAACAACTTGGGACGTCGTAGTCCATTGAGAGTGGAAGGATTAGACCAATGGTAACCTTCGCAGCACGTGGAACAACGTGATTTACGTGTAAGGCCTTTATTAGGCGGTCAAAAGGCCATATTACAGCCTTTAGAGGCCTGTACACGTAGTTGACGGTGTTATAAAGCCATGGCGCAATGGAAAACGACTTGGGACGTCGTAGTCCATTGAGAGTGGAAGGATTAGACCAATGGTAACCTTCGCAGGCACGTGGAACCACGTGATTTACGTGTAAGGCCTTTATTATGCGTCAAAAGGCCATATTACAGCCTTTAGAGGCCTGTACACGTAGTTGACGGTGTTATAAAGCCATGGCGCAATGGAAAACGACTTGGGACGTCGCAGTCCATTGAGAGTGGAAGGACTAGACCGATGGTAACCTGCGCAGGCAACTGGAACCACGTGATTTACGTGTAAGGCCTTTATTGGGCGGCAAAAGGCCATATTACAGCCTTTAGAGGCCTGTACACGTAGTTGACGGTGTTATAAGGCCATGGCGCAATGGAAAACGACTTGGGACGTCGTAGTCCATTGAGAGTGGAAGGATTAGACCAATGGTAACCTTCGCAGGCACGTGGAACCACGTGATTTACGTGTAAGGCCTTTATTAGGCGTCAAAAGGCCATATTACAGCCTTTAGAGGCCTGTACACGTAGTTGACGGTGTTATAAGGCCATGGCGCAATGGAAAACGACTTGGACGTCGTAGTCCATTGAGAGTGAAGGACTAGACCAATGGTAACCTGCGCAGGCACGTGAACCACGTGATTTACGTGTAAGGCCTTTATTGGGCGGCAAAAGGCCATATTACAGCCTTTAGAGCCTGTACAAGTAGTTGACGGTGTTATAAGCCATGGCGCAATGGGAAAAACGACTTGGGACGTCGTAGTCCATTGAGAGTGGAAGGACTAGACCGATGGTAACCTGCGCAGGCAGGTGGAACCACGTGATTTACGTGTAAGGCCTTTATTAGGCGGCAAAAGGCCATATTACAGCCTTTAGAGGCTGTACACGTAGTTGACGGTGTTATAAAGCCATGGCGCAATGGAAAACAACTTGGACGTCGTAGTCCATTGAGAGTGGAAGGATTAGACCAATGGTAACCTTCGCAGGCACGTGGAACCACTGGATTTACGTGTAAGGCCTTTATTATGCGTCAAAAAGCCATATTACAGCTTTAGAGGCCTGTACACGTAGTTGACGGTGTTATAAGGCCATGGCGCAATGGAAAACGACTTGGAACGTCGTAGTCCATTGAGAGTGGAAGGACTAGACGATGGTAACCTGCGCAGGCAGGTGGAAACCACGTGATTTACGTGTAAGGCCTTTTATTAGGTGTCAAAAAGGCCATATTACAGCTCTTAGAGGACTGTACACGTAGTTGACGGTGTTATAAAGCCATGGCGCAATGGTAAACAACTTGGGACGTCGTAGGCCATTGAGAGTGGAAGGATTAGACCAATGGTAACCTTCGCAGGCACGTGGAACCACGTGATTTACGTGTAAGACCTTTATTATGCGTCAAAAAGCCATATGTGTTTTAGTGTGTTTAATGTGTTTTATAGGAATTATTACCAGTAAAATAGTTTTTATGCATGGATACGTAGCGGTAAACATTATCAGAATCTCTCTTTTTTCCAAGTCACTATTTTCTCTATATTTTATCATTCCTAATCCGCCGGTTTTGTTTCTGTTTCGCATTTTCAACAACTCGTTTTAGAACATATAGCTAGTATGTTTCACATAATTATCCATCTTACTACTACTTGATCTCTTCTATAATTCTCTTCCTAATACTTTTGTGAAACATACTATATTATGAACTGACTTTTTTTTTTGTTTTTTTTGTTTTTTTGGTTTTTATATATTAACCTTTATGCACATACGAATATCATATATTATTTCAGGAGAAGAGCCATTTTGTACAATTATGGAGCTGAAATATAACCGTTATTATTATTATTATTATTCAGATATTTCTCAATCCCAGGTGTTGTTCTGAGGAAGAATGAAAATTTGTGGTGATAACCACTTGTATAACAGGCGTAAGCAGCTTGTGGCTGTGATAGCGCAATATCTGAAAGTACAGATATCTCCTTCACCCAGTTCGTTACCATTTTTTCACAGTACTCCTTCCTGAAGCTCTCACTTCCGATCGAGGCGCCAAGATGTCTTTCACCATCAGTACATATTTGGATATTCGTGCCCTCAAAAGTCGCTTTCGCCAGTTGTTCGTGTTCTGGTTTTACAATTAGCCAAGATTTGTGAGGTTGTGGATTGTAACCGAATAATGGTCCAATTTGCATCAATCTATCCCACCAAACTTTCAAGTTTCTACATTTTCCACCTGCACTAACGTCATCAGCGAAAGCAGCAACAGTAGTCTCAAATATCCCGTCAGCCATCAGATTAAGTAGGGGTGTCAGACCAATTGCGTATATTTCCATTCCTAGCGGATCACCCTGCGTAGTACCCTCCTCGGATCTTATTTCTTTACCTCCAATGATGAAAAGCCTCGCATGAAATCTATAGCAATTGATGACATAACATGCAATATCGGGCAAACAATCTTGACGTTGTGCAGGAGTGCTTCTCTGTTGATACTATTGAAGGCATTTGCTGCATCAACAAGTAAAACAGCCTCTGCTTCTTCACTGTCAAATACCTCCCTCATCGCGTGGATTGCCGCTTCACTGCCAGACTTCTGACCGAGCACATCTGAATTTCCGCACTTGATTTGAGGACGTCTTTCTGAAGAACTGCCATCACTACCTTGCCACATATTCTTCGCAAGACTTCTCCAACACCAATTGGTCTTACTCCAGTTTCTTGTCTAGAGGTACGAGTCTGCAAGCAGTAAATGCTTCAAGCGATTGATTTCAACATCTTCTATACATAACTTCTTTATAACGTTGGCTATAGCTCTTCTTAAATCCAAACCGCATTCACCGAAAACCTTTGAAGTTAAGGCTTTCTCCATCCATCTGCGTCCATCCCAGAAGGTCCGGAGCCTCCTTTTGTTACTTGAGCTGCTTTCAATACGTACGTGTCATCAATGACGTCATATACAATCGGATTAACCGTTGATAACGGTCCTTGCATATAACGTCTTCCTTCGCTTGTTCGCCTGGTGGATGTTTAACTCGTAATAAATTGATTGTTTCGTCATTTAAAGGAAGAATACCACCTGCCATGTTGTTTGTTAATAATTTGACCGCTTCGTTTACATTTCCAATCTGCATGAGATCTTTAAACTTTCTCGAAACAACTTCTATGCTTCTTCTCTCAGTTGGTTTAGGCAATCGTTATTGAAGCATTTCACATTCATCGCAAAGTGCTTGAAAATCGCCTTTGTTCCACCATTCTAGTCTTCGTTGAAATGCGTTAACATGATCTTTGCTTTTCGAGTTTTTTGACGGCTTTTGAAGTAATAGAGCTGGCATTACGTGCACTGCTTTTAACGCAATTACATTTGATTGGGCTATTTTCCACCCAGCTATTCAATAGTCTAGTTACTTCTCGAAGAAAGTTCTTTCCAGTAGCACCATTTGGAAGCATGAACAAATTTCGCCTCCAAAATACAATTTTCTCATAGAATTAATTTGATCAATCGCATCTGTACCTCTAACGTTACCCCAATAAAACTGTTCTGGTTGCGTTTGTTGTAGAATGCGTTCATTCACATCATTTCGAGGATCTGTAGATCGTTCTTCTTCTGGAAGTCTAATTTTAACTTTGCATTGCCGCAAATGTTGGAGCACTCCTCTGCTGGTTCTGAAACGTTTGTGGCACTGGTGAGACGGAAATCGCAATTCGTCAATACCATTTGTATTTGCATTCCCATTTGTGTTGCTAACTTCATTATCCTTTCTGTCCATCTTCTTCTTTTAACGTATCGTAAACTTCTCGTGCATTAATCAATATGTTTCAGCAATTCTATGCGTAGAGACAATGCAGAAATAAATTTGTCGATTTACCGTTAACGGAAAGACGTCCGCCATCTTTGAAGTCATTGCAAGGATCTCTCTCTTGTGACTATGCTTAAACAGAAGAAGTGGAAGTAGGCCCAACCTCGTACACAGTTATCTCAGTTGTACGAAGTTGGTATGGTTAAAAAAAATTCAACGTAAATAGAAGAAGTGAAG
The DNA here is from genome assembly GCA_030067915.1 of Hydractinia echinata. Taxonomy (NCBI): domain Eukaryota; kingdom Metazoa; phylum Cnidaria; class Hydrozoa; order Anthoathecata; family Hydractiniidae; genus Hydractinia; species Hydractinia echinata. The sequence continues at coordinate 304,658 of JASGCC010000269.1, forward strand.
TAGACCCAACCTCGTACACAGTTATTCTCAGTTGTACGAAGTTGGTACAATCATTAGATGCCGTACTTATTGCCTTTTTTACTAGACTTATACTTTACCCCTCGGTCCAAACTTATTGTTTATTAGAAAAAAAAATACCCTAGCTTTATGTGCAAAAATATCAGTCCTATTTCTTTACGCTGATTTTATATGATTTTTTTTCTATCGAAATTTTTGAGAATCTTCATCGTGCAAACTCAGGTAGATTTAATAAATTTGCTAAGGTTAGTAATTTATTCAATTAGAATTGCATAACTAACGGATCTTAATGTATGCAATATTGCATTTCCGCAAAACATTGAACCCCAGGGGGCAACTTATCTTGGGGTTGGTGAAAACATGAACAGCTAGTTTCGGACTCTGTTTTATATTCTGAAAGATAAATAAAAATATACGCTCAGTTCATATTACTGTTCTTTAGTGGAACACACTTCGAGCATTGCCATGTTGCTTTTTTGTTTGCAAATAACTTGTCACAAATATTTTCGCATTTACCATGGTACCACAAAAAGAGCACAGATCGCATTGGTGCCATGTGCATATCCTTGGATTTCTTGTGGTACCATAACCAAGGTAGCTTGCAAGTGCAGTAGAGGGTTCACTCGAACATGGCTCTCTGCTTGCATTTACGCCGTTTTTTTCTCCAGAGGAAAGTCCGAAAACTTACTTGTTTCTAGACACTTTAAAAAGTGTTTTCGCATCGCATCAAAAGGCATTGTTATGTGTTCTATCGACACCATTTTCAAGATGTAATATGAAACTGCGATATAAACCGGTTGATCAACTTCGAAACAATGTTGATTGAGCGGCTGTTCCTCTATAACAATCTCCGATACTAAGTTCTGAGAATTCATGGAATCGTCAGTCACTTCAACTTTTCTAAATCTTTTCACATTGGCAACTTTTGCTCCAACCCTCCCTGAAGTGGTATCTTTCCTTTTTCTCATCGGTAATCGAAATGATTTGAAGTTGGGCTGCGATGAAGATGGTAACAAGGCGATGTCTTTTTCCTTTGGAACAGATTTCGACAATAAATCTTTTAGTCCTAATAATCCTGCGTAAAGTTCGTCTAAAACGTCATCCGCCTCAACTAAATATGAGTCGAGTTCCTTCAAAACTTCCCTACACAAACCAGCCTTGTTCCTTTTCCAGGACTTTTGAACAGGCAGGTTTTTCTCCATTATAGGTACTGTCTCCTGTTCATCATCGAATCTGACTTGTTCCTCGGGTTGGTGAAAATCCTCTGCAACAGCGGGTTAGCTATATCATTTAGGGTGATAAATGGGCTGTTAATATATAATGGTGACAGATCATACAACGTCTAGTCTGGAAACTTCTCAAAAACTGCGAGAAAATGTTTACATGGATAACATGTTCGTCGCCAATCCATGTATGTACAGCTCGGTAATGTTGTGGCATTTCCAAAGAAAATTTCGTAGCGTTCTGTTGACGAATTACAATGGCTGTGTGAAATAAAGGATCCAAAACCTTTTTGGAGTATGCCAGACATATCCATACGTTTACGTTAAATAATAAATTGTACTTGCCATCATCTGACGACGATAAACAACAGTAACAACTTGTCTCCTCAGACATTACTCTGCAACTTTGTTTGAAGGGCTTAAGCACAAAAAAATAAATGAAATGTGATAAACGAAATAAATTCAAAATTAATCACGTGCTTCCACGTGCTTAAAAAAATATTGTCCTCGCCAGCGGACCGCATCACGTGTTTTAATAATTTCTCACCCCGGTGCACCCCCGAGATTGCGAAAATTATGTTAAAAAATATAGTCGTGATAATTTATGCTCTGCGTCATAGGAAAAATAAATTACTGTTCTCGGCTTTTTCGCAACCTGAGTTTGCACTATGAAATTCTTCATTTAACCGTACCAAACGGGTGGTGGCTAGATGCAGCGCGACTCAGAACCAAGTTAAAAAAGCGAGTCCACGATTCACTGAATGCGAGTTGGATGTAAACAATAATTTTACGCGGAAAAGTTGTTTATATATATTCAGAGTGTTGATGCTGTAGATACACCACGTGGGTGATCATTCAATTACGATTTATAGTTGTTTGTACGAAATTAATTTGTTTTGTTGTTTTACTGACAAGTTTATTATTTTTTATTTATTGAAATTTGGTTCAAAATATTTATTTTATCGAAAAGGAAAAAGTTTAAGATAAATTTGGTAGGTAAGTACAACATTATTTTTCTTTTCGAAATAGTAGAATAGCACCTTATCTGTTAACATTTCTCCTGTCCATCAACAAAAAAACTCTATTGATTGTGGAGTTTTTGCCGTAGCTTTTCTTGTCGATGCATTGTTTGGCGTTACTCCTGTAGGTCAAAAATTCGACATTGCAAAAATGAGAAAACATCTTCTTTCATGCTTGGTTGAAGAAAAGTTTTCGCCGTTTCCTCGCACAGAAAAAAGGTGCAAGATCAACAGAGCGTTGGTCAGTTACCAGGATGTTTTTTGTGTTTGTCGTCGACCATTTTTCACTAGAGACGCCGAAGATGACAGCAAGATGTTCATGGCTGTTTGCAGTAAATGCGAGGAATGGTATCACAGAAAGTGTGTGTTTCCATTCCTTTAAAAGTATTTAAAAACGATGACGAGGCTGTTAAATGGAAGTGTGGAAAATGTTAATGCTCATTCAAAACAGTGTATTTCTCTTTCTTATGATTATGATTTTACTAAGCGTTTTTTATATATTGTTTTTTTATTTACATTTTACATACTTTTTTTAAAAAAAAAGAAGATAAAATGATGATTTAATTTAAGTTTCATCTACCTCTATCTCCCGTCCTTCGAACTTGTTCTCAAAACTTTGATGGAGGGTGACCTCCGAGATGAAGTGTATTTGAAAAAAATATGATGGTTCTGAGTCGCGCTGCATCTAGCCACTTACTTACAGCTTCATTATTATCAGGACTTGATGTAAACTATATAAAAAAATCAAGAAAAAACTTATTACAATCAGTTTGTAGGCAAATACAATCATACGTAATGAGACCATCATAACTACACAAAAATTAATCAGATATGTGTTTTTAATTACTTAAAGATGTATTTGGGTTGAGTCTGTAAAATATGCTTCAGATTAGCCGATATCCGTTTTCTGATTCCTCGATTTTACTCACCAGTTTTTCGCTTCCGGCAAACGGAAAATCGGGAGGGGGGGTACGAAAGACGAGGGTAGGTGTGTAGTGAAATATTCGGCACCCCTGAATTATTCGGCACCCCCTTGGGTTTTAAAGTATGTCTTTTAGAACCGGCTATTTCTCCGTTATTTCTCTCTTATTCTTACTTGGATTACTAGGCAGCACCTTTAAAGGCGTTGTCTGATGCTTGTCTTTGCAATTTGGGAAGAGGTGGGACATAATTTATGCATTCATACCCGACTTATGTCACTCCAAACGCGTTAAGAGACAGTTAATGTCTCAATATTGGAGGGGGTGCCAAATAATTCAGCCTTTCGTACCTGAATTATATGGCACCCCCTAAAATTTTCGGCAAATGAGGAAGTTCATAAAAATTGGAAGAGCGCCCCTTAATTCATGCATCCATGCCCGATATATAAGTCACTTCAAACGCGTTAAGAGACAGTTAATGTCTCAATATGGAAGGGGGTGCGAAATTTATAAGTCACTTCAAACGCGTTAAGAGACAGTTAATGTCTCAATATGGAAGGGGGTGCGAAATAATTCAGCCCTTCGTACCTGAATTATATGGCATCCCCTAAATTTTTCTGCAAATGATGAAGTTCATAAAAATTTGATGAGCGCCACTTAATTCATGCATCCATGCGCCATTTATAAGTCACTTCAAACGCGTTAAGAGACAGTTAATGTCTCAATATTGGAGGGGGTGCCAAATAATTCAGCCTTTCGTACCTGAATTATATGGCACCCCCTAAATTTTTCTGCAAATGATGAAGTTCATAAAAATTTGATGAGCGCCACTTAATTCATGCATCCATGCGCCATTTATAAGTCACTCCAAACGCGTTAAGAGACAGTTAATGTGTCAATATTGGAGGGGGTGCCAAATAAATTCAGCCTTTCGTACCTGAATTATATGGCACCCCCTAAATTTTTCTGCAATTGATTGAAGTTTCATAAAAAATTGGATGAGCGCCACTTAATTCATGCATCCATGGCTTGATTTATAAGTCACTCTTAAACCGTTAAGAGACAGTTAATGTCTCAATATGGAAGGGTGCTAATAATTCAGCCTTTCGTACCTGATTATATGGCACCCCCTAAATTTTCGGCAAATGATTAAGTTCATAAAAATTGGATGAGCGCCACTTAATTCATGCATCCATACCCGATTTATAAGTCACTCTTAAGCGTTAAGAGACAGCTAATGTCTCAATATCGGAGGGGTTGCCAAATATTTAGCCTTTCGTACCTGAATTATATGGCACCCCTAAAATTTTCGGCAAATGATGAAGTTCATAAAAATTGGATGAGCGCCACTTAATTCATGCATCCATGCGCCGATTTATAAGTCACTCCAAACGCGTTAAGAGACAGTTAATGTCTCAATATGGAGGGGGTGCCAATAATTCAGCCTTTCGTACCTGAATTATATGGCACCCCCTAAGATTTTCGGCAAATGATGAAGTTCATAAAAATTGGATGAGCGCCAACTTAATTCATGCATCCATGCCCGATTTATAAGTCACTTCAAAGCGTTAAAAGACAGTTAATGTCTCAATATGGAGGGGGTGCGAAATAATTCAGCCTTTCGTACCTGAATTATATGGCACCCCCAAAATTTTTTCTGCAAATGATGAAGTTCATAAAAATTTGATGAGCGCCACTTAATTCATGCATCCATGCGCCATTTATAAGTCACTCCAAACGCGTTAAGAGACAGTTAATGTCTCAATATCGGGAGGGGTGCCAAATAATTCAGCCTTTCGTACCTGAATTATATGGCACCCCCTAAGATTTTCGGCAAATGATGAAGTTCATAAAAATTGGATGAGCGCCACTTAATTCATGCATCCATGCCCGATTTATAAGTCACTGTTAAAGCGTTAAGAGACAGTTAATGTCTCAATATGGAAGGGGGTGCGAAATAATTCAGCCTTTCGTACCTGAATTATATGGCACCCCCTAAATTTTTCTGCAAATGATGAAGTTCATAAAAATTTGATGAGCGCCACTTAATTCATGCATCCATGCCGCCATTTATAAGTCACTCCAAACGCGTTAAGAGACAGTTAATGTCTCAATATTGGGAGGCGGTGCCAAATAATTCAGCCTTTCGTACCTGAATTATATGGCACCCCTAAGATTTTCGGCAAATGATGAAGTTCATAAAAATTGAATGAGCGCCACTTAACTCATGCATCCATACCCGATTTATAAGTCACTCTTAAGCGCTAAGAGACAGTTAATGTCTCAATATGGAGGGGGTGCCAAATAAATCAGCCTTTTCGTACCTGAATTATATGGCACCCCTAAATTTTTCTGCAATTGATGAAGTTCATAAAAATTGGATGAGCGCCACTTAATTCATGCATCCATGCCGATTTATAAGTCACTGGTTAAACCGTTAAGAGACAGTTAATGTCTCAATATGGAAGGGGGTGCTAAATAATTCAGCCTTTCGTACCTGAATTATATGGCACCCCCTAAAATTTTCGGCAAATGATTAAGTTCATAAAAATTGGATGAGCGCCACTTAATTCATGCATCCATACCCGATTTATAAGTCACTCTTAAAGCGTTAAGAGACAGCTAATGTCTCAATATCGGAGGGGGTGCCAAATAATTTAGCCTTTCGTACCTGAATTATATGGCACCCCCTAAGATTTTCGGCAAATGATGAAGTTCATAAAAATTGGATGAGCGCCACTTAATTCATGCATCCATGCCCGATTTATAAGGTCACTTTCAAACGCGTTAAGAGACAGTTAATGTCTCAATATGGGAGGGGGTGCCAAATAATTCAGGCTTCGTACCTGAATTATATGGCACCCCCTAAATATTTTCGGCAAATCATGAAGTTCATAAAAATTGGATGAGCGCCACTTAATTCATCCATCCATGCCCGATTTATAACTCACTCTAAAGCGTTAAGAGACAGTTAATGTCTCAATACGGAGGGGGTGCCAAATAATTCGGCCTCTCGTACCTGAATTATATGGCACCCCCTAATTTTTCGGCAAATGATTGAAGTTCATAAAAATTGGATGAGCGCCACTTAATTCATGCATCCATGACCCGATTTATAAGTCACTCTTAAAGCGTTAAGAGACAGCTAATGTCTCAAATATCGGAGGGGGTGCCAAATAATTCAGCCTTTCGTACCTGAATTATATGGCACCCCCTAAATTTTTCGGCAAATGAGTGAAGTTCATAAAAATTGGATGAGCGCCACTTAATTCATGCATCCATGCCCGATTTATAAGTCACTTCCAAACGCGTTAAGAGACAGTTAATGTCTCAATATGGAGGGGGTGCCAAATAATTCAGCCTTTCGTACCTGAATTTATTGGCACCCCCTAAATTTTCGGCAAATGATGAAGTTTCATAAAAATTGGATGAGCGCCACTTAATTCATGCATTCCATAGCCCGATTTATAAGTCACTCTTAAACGCGTTAAGAGACAGTTAATGTCTCAATACGGGAGGGGTTGCCAAATAATTCGGCCTCTCATACCTGATTATATGGCACCCCTTAATGTTTTTCGGCAAATGATGAAGTCATAAAAATTGGATGAGCGCCACTTAATTCATGCATCCATGCCCGATTTATAAGTCACTGTTAAAGCGTTTAAGAGACAGTTAATGTCTCAATATGGAAGGGGTGCCAAATAATTCAGCCTTTCGGTACCTGAATTATATGGCACCCCTAAATTTTTCGGCAAATGATGAAGTTCATAAAAATTGGATGAGCGCCACTTAATTCATGCATCCATGCCCGATTTATAAGTCACTCAAAGCGTTAAGAGACAGTTAATGTCTCAATATGGAGGGGGTGCCAAATAATTCATAAAAATTGGAGAGCGCCACTTAATTCATGCATCCATGCCCGATTTATAAGTCACTCAAACGCGTTAAGAGACAGTTAATGTCTCAATATGGAGGGGTGCCAAATAATTCAGCCTTTCGTACCTGAATTATATGGCACCCCCTAAATTTTCGGCAAATGATGAAGTTCATAAAAATTGGATGAGCGCCACTTAATTCATGCATCCATGCCCGATTTATAAGTCACTCAAACGCGTTAAGAGACAGTTAATGTCTCAATATGGAGGGGGTGCCAAATAATTCAGCCTTTCGTACCTGAATTATATGGCACCCCCTAAATTTTCGGCAAATGATGAAGTTCATAAAAATTGGATGAGCGCCACTTAATTCATGCATCCATGCCCGATTTATAAGTCACTCTTAAAGCGTTAAGAGACAGTTAATGTCTCAATATGGGAGGGGTGCCAAATAATTCGGCCTCTCGTACCTGAATTATATGGCACCCCCTAAATTTTCGGGCAATGATGAAGTTCATAAAAATTGGATGAGCGCCACTTAATTCATGCATCCATGCCCGATTTATAAGTCACTGTTAAACGTGTAAGAGACAGTTAATGTCTCAATATGGAAGGGGGTGCCAAATAATTCAGCCTTTCGTACCTGAATTATATGGCACCCCCTAAAATTTTCGGCAAATGATGAAGTTCATAAAAATTGGATGAGCGCCACTTAATTCATGCCATTCATGCCCTGATTTATAAGTCACTTAAACGCGTTAAGAGACAGTTAATGTCTCAATATGGAGGGGTGCCAAATAATTCAGCCTTTCGTACCTGAATTATATGGCACCCCCTTAAAATTTTTCGGCAAATGATGAAGTTCATAAAAAATTGGAAGAGCGCCACTTAATTCATGCATCCATACCCGATTTATAAGTCACTCTTAAAGCGCTAAGAGACAGTTAATGTCTCAATATTGGAGGGGGTGCCAAATAAATCAGCCTTTCGTACCTGAATTATATGGCACCCCCTAAGATTTTCGGCAAATGATGAAGTTCATAAAAATTGGATGAGCGCCACTTAATTCATGCATCCATGCCCGATTTATAACTCACTCTTAAAGCGTTAAGAGACAGTTAATGTCTCAATATGGAGGGGGTGGCCAAATAATCAGGCCTTTCGTACCTGAATTATATGGCACCCCCTAAATTTTCGGCAAATGATGAAGTTCAATAAAAATTGGATGAAGCGCCACTTAATTCATGCATCCATACCCGATTTATAAGTCACTCTTAAAGCGTTAAGAGACAGTTAATGTCTCAATATTGGAGGGGGTGCCAAATAATTCAGCCTTTCGTACCTGAATTATATGGCAACCCCTAAATTTTTCTGCAAATGATGAAGTTCATAAAAATTGGATGAGCGCCACTTAATTCATGCATCCATGCCCGATTTATAAGTCACTCTTAAACGCGTTAAGAGACAGTTAATGTCTCAATATGGAGGGGGTGCCAAATAATTCAGCCTTTCGTACCTGAATTATATGGCACCCCCTAAATTTTCGGCAAATGATGAAGTTCATAAAAATTGGATGAGCGCCACTTAATTCATGCATCCATGCCCGATTTATAAGTCACTCAAAGCGTTAAGAGACAGTTAATGTCTCAATATGGAGGGGGTGCCAAATAATTCAGCCTTTCGTACCTGAATTATATGGCACCCCTAAATTTTCGGCAAATGATGAAGTTCATAAAAATTGGATGAGCGCCACTTAATTCATGCATCCATGCCCGATTTATAAGTCACTCAAACGCGTTAAGAGACAGTTAATGTCTCAATATGGAGGGGGTGCCAAATAATTCAGCCTTTCGTACCTGAATTATATGGCACCCCCTAAATTTTCGGCAAATGATGAAGTTCATAAAAATTGGATGAGCGCCACTTAATTCATGCATCCATGCCCGATTTATAAGTCACTGTTAAACCGTTAAGAGACAGTTAATGTCTCAATATCGGAGGGGGTGCCAAATAATTCGGCCTTTCGTACCTGAATTATATGGCACCCCCTAAGATTTTCGGCAAATGATGAAGTTCATAAAAATTGGATGAGCGCCACTTAATTCATGCATCCATGCCCGATTTATAAGTCACTCTTAAAGCGTTAAGAGACAGTTAATGTCTCAATATGGGAGGGGTGCCAAATAATTCAGCCTCTCGTACCTGAATTATATGGCACTCCCTTAATTTTTTCGGCAAATGATGAAGTTCATAAAAATTGGATGAGCGCCACTTAATTCATGCATCCATGCCCGATTTATAAGTCACTGTTAAAGGCCGTTAAGGAGACAGTTAATGTCTCAATATGGAAGGGCGGGGTGCCAAATAATTCGGCCTTCGTACCTGAATTTATATGGCACCCCTAAATTTTCGGCAAATGATGAAGTTCATAAAAATTGGATGAGCGCCACTTAATTCATGCATCCATGCCCCGATTTATAAGTCACTCTTAACGCGTTAAGAGACAGTTAATGTCTCAATATGGGAGGGGGGTGGCAAATAATTCAGGCCTTTCGTACCTGAATTATATGGCACCCCCTAAGATTTTTCGGCAAATGATGAAGTTCATAAAATTGGATGAGCGCCACTTAATTCATGCATCCATGCCCGATTTATAAGTCACTCTTAAAGCGTTAAGAGACAGTTAATGTCTCCAATATGGGAGGGGGTGCCAAATAATTAGGCCTTTCGTACCTGAATTATATGGCACCCCCTAAATTTTTCGGCAAATGATGAAGTTCATAAAAATTGGATGAGCCGCCACTTAATTCATGCATCCATGCCCGATTTTATAAGTCACTGTTAAACGCGTTAAGAGACAGTTAATGTCTCAATATGGACGGGGGTGCCAAATAATTCAGCCTTTCGTACCTGAATTATATGGCACCCCCTAAAATTTTCGGCAAATGATGAAGTTCATAAAAATTGGATGAGCGCCACTTAATTCATGCATCCATGCCCGATTTATAAGTCACTTAAAGCGTTAAGAGACAGTTAATGTCTCAATATGGAGGGGGTGCCAAATAATTCAGCCTTTCGTACCTGAATTATATGGCACCCCCTAATTTTTCGGCAAATGATGAAGTTCATAAAAATTGGATGAGCGCCACTTAATTCATGCATCCATGCCCGATTTATAAGTCACTTAAAGCGTTAAGAGACAGTTAATGTCTCAATATGGAGGGGGTGCCAAATAATTCAGCCTTTCGTACCTGAATTATATGGCACCCCCTAAATTTTCGGCAAATGATGAAGTTCATAAAAATTGGATGAGCGCCACTTAATTCATGCATCCATGCCCGATTTATAAGTCACTCAAAGCGTTAAGAGACAGTTAATGTCTCAATATGGAGGGGGTGCCAAATAATTCAGCCTTTCGTACCTGAATTATATGGCACCCCTAAATTTTCGGCAAATGATGAAGTTCATAAAAATTGGATGAGCGCCACTTAATTCATGCATCCATGCCCGATTTATAAGTCACTTAAAGCGTTAAGAGACAGTTAATGTCTCAATATGGAGGGGGTGCCAAATAATTCAGCCTTTCGTACCTGAATTATATGGCACCCCCTAAATTTTCGGCAAATGATGAAGTTCATAAAAATTGGATGAGCGCCACTTAATTCATGCATCCATGCCCGATTTATAAGTCACTCAAACGCGTTAAGAGACAGTTAATGTCTCAATATGGAGGGGGTGCCAAATAATTCAGCCTTTCGTACCTGAATTATATGGCACCCCCTAAATTTTTCGGCAAATGATGAAGTTCATAAAAATTGGATGAGCGCCACTTAATTCATGCATCCATGCCCGATTTATAAGTCACTCAAACGCGTTAAGAGACAGTTAATGTCTCAATATGGAGGGGGTGCCAAATAATTCAGCCTTTCGTACCTGAATTATATGGCACCCCCTAAATTTTCGGCAAATGATGAAGTTCATAAAAATTGATGAGCGCCACTTAATTCATGCATCCATGCCCATTATAAGTCACTCGAAACGCGTTAAGAGACAGTTAATGTCTCAATATGGAGGGGGTGCCAAATAATTCAGCTTTTCGTACCTGAATTATATGGCACCCCCTAAATTTTTCTGGCAATGATGAAGTTCATAAAAATTTGTGAGCGCCACTTAATTCATGCATCCATGCTGATTTATAAGTCACTGTTAAAGCGTTAAGAGACAGTAATGTCTCAATATGGAAGGGGGTGCCAATAATTCAGCCTTCGTACCTGAATTATATGGCACCCCTAAAGAATTTTCGGCAAATGATTAAGTTCATAAAAATTGGATGAGCGCCACTTAATTCATGCATTCATACCCGACTTTTTAAGTCACTCTTAAAGCGTTAAAGAGACAGCTTAATGTCTCATATGGGAAGGGGGTGCAAATAATTCAGCCTTTCGTACCTGAATTATATGGCACCCCCTAAGATTTTCGGCAAATGATGAAGTTCATAAAAAATTGGATGAGCGCCACTTAATTCATTGCATCCATGGCCCGATTTATAAGTCACTCCAAACACGTTAAGAGACAGTTAATGTCTCAATATGGGAGGGGGTTGCCAAATAATTCAGCCTTTTCGTACCTGAATTATATGGCACCCCCTAAATTTTTCTGCAAATGATGAAGTTCATAAAAATTTGGATGAGCGCCAACTTAATTCATGCATCCATGCCGCATTTATAAGTCACTCCAAACGCGTTAAGAGACAGTTAATGTCTCAATATTGGAGGGGGTGCCAAATAATTCAGCCTTTCGTACCTGAATTATATGGCACCCCTTAAGATTTTCGGCAAATGATGAAGTTCATAAAAATTGGAATGAGCGCCACTTAATTCATGCATCCATGCCCGATTTATAAGTCACTTCAAACGCGTTAAGAGACAGTTAATATCTCAATACGGGAGGGGGGTGCCAAATAATTCAGGCCTTTCGTACCTGAATTATATGGCACCCCCTAAATTTTCGGCAAATGATGAAGTTCATAAAAATTGGATGAGCGCCACTTAATTCATGCATCCATGCCCGATTTATAAGTCACTCAAACGCGTTAAGAGACAGTTAATGTCTCAATATGGAGGGGGTGCCAAATAATTCAGCCTTTCGTACCTGAATTATATGGCACCCCCTAAATTTTCGGCAAATGATGAAGTTCATAAAAATTGGATGAGCGCCACTTAATTCATGCATCCATGCCCGATTTATAAGTCACTTTAAACGTTAAGAGACAGTTAATGTCTCAATATGGAGGGGGTGCCAAATAATTCAGCCTTTCGTACCTGAATTATATGGCACCCCCTAAATTTTCGGCAAATGATGAAGTTCATAAAAATTGGATGAGCGCCACTTAATTCATGCATCCATGCCCGATTTATAAGTCACTTAAACGTTAAGAGACAGTTAATGTCTCAATATGGAGGGGGTGCCAAATAATTCAGCCTTTCGTACCTGAATTATATGGCACCCCTAAATTTTTCGGCAAATGATGAAGTTCATAAAAATTGGATGAGCGCCACTTAATTCATGCATCCATGCCCGATTTATAAGTCACTCAAACGCGTTAAGAGACAGTTAATGTCTCAATATGGAGGGGGTGCCAAATAATTCAGCCTTTCGTACCTGAATTATATGGCACCCCCTAAATTTTCGGCAAATGATGAAGTTCATAAAAATTGGATGAGCGCCACTTAATTCATGCATCCATGCCCGATTTATAAGTCACTTTAAACGCGTTAAGAGACAGTTAATGTCTCAATATGGAGGGGGTGCCAAATAATTCAGCCTTTCGTACCTGAATTATATGGCACCCCTAAATTTTCGGCAAATGATGAAGTTCATAAAAATTGGATGAGCGCCACTTAATTCATGCATCCATGCCCGATTTATAAGTCACTTTAAACGCGTTAAGAGACAGTTAATGTCTCAATATGGAGGGGGTGCCAAATAATTCAGCCTTTCGTACCTGAATTATATGGCACCCCCTAAATTTTCGGCAAATGATGAAGTTCATAAAAATTGGATGAGCGCCACTTAATTCATGCATCCATGCCCGATTTATAAGTCACTCTTAAAGCGTTAAGAGACAGTTAATGTCTCAATATGGAGGGGGTGCCAAATAATTCAGCCTTTCGTACCTGAATTATATGGCACCCCTAAATTTTCGGCAAATGATGAAGTTCATAAAAATTGGATGAGCGCCACTTAATTCATGCATCCATGCCCGATTTATAAGTCACTCTTAAACGCGTTAAGAGACAGTTAATGTCTCAATATGGAGGGGGTGCCAAATAATTCAGCCTTTCGTACCTGAATTATATGGCACCCCTAAATTTTCGGCAAATGATGAAGTTCATAAAAATTGGATGAGCGCCACTTAATTCATGCATCCATGCCCGATTTATAAGTCACTCAAACGCGTTAAGAGACAGTTAATGTCTCAATATGGAGGGGGTGCCAAATAATTCAGCCTTTCGTACCTGAATTATATGGCACCCCCTAATTTTCGGCAAATGATGAAGTTCATAAAAATTGGATGAGCGCCACTTAATTCATGCATCCATGCCCGATTTATAAGTCACTCTTAAAGCGTTAAGAGACAGTTAATGTCTCAATATGGAGGGGGTGCCAAATAATTCAGCCTTTCGTACCTGAATTATATGGCACCCCCTAAATTTTCGGCAAATGATGAAGTTCATAAAAATTGGATGAGCGCCACTTAATTCATGCATCCATGCCCGATTTATAAGTCACTCTTAAACGTTAAGAGACAGTTAATGTCTCAATATGGAGGGGGTGCCAAATAATTCAGCCTTTCGTACCTGAATTATATGGCACCCCCTAAATTTTCGGCAAATGATGAAGTTCATAAAAATTGGATGAGCGCCACTTAATTCATGCATCCATGCCCGATTTATAAGTCACTCTTAAAGCGTTAAGAGACAGTTAATGTCTCAATATGGAGGGGGTGCCAAATAATTCAGCCTTTCGTACCTGAATTATATGGCACCCCCTAAATTTTGGCAAATGATGAAGTTCATAAAAATTGGATGAGCGCCACTTAATTCATGCATCCATGCCCGATTTATAAGTCACTTTAAACGTTAAGAGACAGTTAATGTCTCAATATGGAGGGGGTGCCAAATAATTCAGCCTTTCGTACCTGAATTATATGGCACCCCTAAATTTTCGGCAAATGATGAAGTTCATAAAAATTGGATGAGCGCCACTTAATTCATGCATCCATGCCCGATTTATAAGTCACTCTTAAAGCGTTAAGAGACAGTTAATGTCTCAATATGGAGGGGGCCAAATAATTCAGCCTTTCGTACCTGAATTATATGGCACCCCCTAAATTTTCGGCAAATGATGAAGTTCATAAAAATTGGATGAGCGCCACTTAATTCATGCATCCATGCCCGATTTATAAGTCACTTAAACGTTAAGAGACAGTTAATGTCTCAATATGGAGGGGGTGCCAAATAATTCAGCCTTTCGTACCTGAATTATATGGCACCCCCTAAATTTTCGGCAAATGATGAAGTTCATAAAAATTGGATGAGCGCCACTTAATTCATGCATCCATGCCCGATTTATAAGTCACTCTTAAAGCGTTAAGAGACAGTTAATGTCTCAATATGGAGGGGGTGCCAAATAATTCAGCCTTTCGTACCTGAATTATATGGCACCCCCTAAATTTTCGGCAAATGATGAAGTTCATAAAAATTGGATGAGCGCCACTTAATTCATGCATCCATGCCCGATTTATAAGTCACTCAAACGCTTAAGAGACAGTTAATGTCTCAATATGGAGGGGGTGCCAAATAATTCAGCCTTTCGTACCTGAATTATATGGCACCCCTAAATTTTCGGCAAATGATGAAGTTCATAAAAATTGGATGAGCGCCACTTAATTCATGCATCCATGCCCGATTTATAAGTCACTCAAACGCGTTAAGAGACAGTTAATGTCTCAATATGGAGGGGGTGCCAAATAATTCAGCCTTTCGTACCTGAATTATATGGCACCCCTAAATTTTCGGCAAATGATGAAGTTCATAAAAATTGGATGAGCGCCACTTAATTCATGCATCCATGCCCGATTTATAAGTCACTTTAAACGCGTTAAGAGACAGTTAATGTCTCAATATGGAGGGGGTGCCAAATAATTCAGCCTTTCGTACCTGAATTATATGGCACCCCCTAAATTTTCGGCAAATGATGAAGTTCATAAAAATTGGATGAGCGCCACTTAATTCATGCATCCATGCCCGATTTATAAGTCACTTTAAACGTTAAGAGACAGTTAATGTCTCAATATGGAGGGGGTGCCAAATAATTCAGCCTTTCGTACCTGAATTATATGGCACCCCTAATTTTCGGCAAATGATGAAGTTCATAAAAATTGGATGAGCGCCACTTAATTCATGCATCCATGCCCGATTTATAAGTCACTCTTAAAGCGTTAAGAGACAGTTAATGTCTCAATATGGAGGGGGTGCCAAATAATTCAGCCTTTCGTACCTGAATTATATGGCACCCCCTAAAATTTTCGGCAAATGATGAAGTTCATAAAAATTGGATGAGCGCCACTTAATTCATGCATCCATGCCCGATTTATAAGTCACTCAAACGCGTTAAGAGACAGTTAATGTCTCAATATGGAGGGGGTGCCAAATAATTCAGCTTTCGTACCTGAATTATATGGCACCCCTAAATTTTCGGCAAATGATGAAGTTCATAAAAATTGATGAGCGCCACTTAATTCATGCATCCATGCCCGATTTATAAGTCACTCAAAGCGTTAAGAGACAGTTAATGTCTCAATATGGAGGGGGTGCCAAATAATTCAGCCTTTCGTACCTGAATTATATGGCACCCCTAAATTTTCGGCAAATGATGAAGTTCATAAAAATTGGATGAGCGCCACTTAATTCATGCATCCATGCCCGATTTATAAGTCACTCTTAAAGCGTTAAGAGACAGTTAATGTCTCAATATGGAGGGGGTGCCAAATAATTCAGCCTTTCGTACCTGAATTATATGGCACCCCCTAAATTTTTCGGCAAATGA